>DWEM01002602.1:0-11815 GCA_018245935.1 Agara belti belti | reverse complement strand
CCCACATTTCACCAGTTACGTTTAAGTCCCACAATGGAATAGATGGTGAGCCTATTGCCATGCACCGGGCACACATCGAGACTCCGAGTCACTACTAGTAATTCTAAATTAGAAAAATCCAACAGTACTCAAACCGGGATTTGAAGCCAGGACCTCACGAACGGCAGTCGATAATAAATAAAATAAATAATTAATGTTTACAATACCATAAAGTAACAATGTAACCAGTCCATTTGAAAGTTTAATTAAGAACTATTAATTTTTAACACTCAGTGACATCCGTATACTATATATTACACAAACATAGTTGTTACTTTAGTCAGCAGTTAAAAGCCCATTAAGTTCAGTAATGGGTTTCAGATAATTAATAATTGTAAGTATGTTATGTACCTAAAAAGCATTACATTGTTTCAACTCGCTACATGCTTCTGCAAAGGCACGCTGACTTAAACATTGGCAATATAAGTTTCACTTGTAGTGGTCATTATAAAAATAAATAGGACATGCTAACAAACAATATACCTATTCCTATCAAGGTTTGTTCGAATTACGTAGACGTTACTTACATGGATTTGAGAGATTGCGTAGTCGAAACAAATCGCACACAATGTTCTGCCATTGAAATACAAATTAAACTTTATAAAGATACTAAGTAACAAGCGTGGTTTTGCTCGCGCGGAAATTGAATTGTCAAAAACCAATAAATGTACCTTTTTTTGTATTAATAAAGAGCGTGAATGTCAAATATCACGTGTTGAACTTCCCAACGGGCGAATTTTCATACAATCCTTCGTAGCCCTATATTAACCGATTAGGGGTGGAATTTCCAAAGTTCTTTGGAACTCTCACTTGCGCTATATAAAGAAGCGATATGCAAATTTGAAGGATTCTAGGTTCGGCGGTTTCGGTTCTGCGTCGATCTCTGGATCAGTCAGAAAAGGACTAAATTGACTAGTTTGAAGGTCATTCAAGAAGTCCACTCACTGTCACTATCTAGTAGACATGAAACGATCAACCATTTTTTATTCCCACATGACTAATGTAAAGTGCGCAAACAGGTCAGTTCCGTCTATACATTTACTAAATATTGTTTTGTCACGCTTATCATATCGCGTTTCATCTTGGTTCATCTACAAGAAAGACGTCCAATTTATTCTGATAGTACCTGCTTATTTCCCATCAATATTACTGGTACTACTATTTCTGATACATTATTAAAACATTGAAAATCTGCAGTTGTGGTAACGAATTTTGCTACTACTATCATAAAAAATAAGTAACTATAAGAACACTTAGGTAACGTAAACCCTGAATGTATGTATATTCAAGGCAAATAACCCGCCGAAACATCAATGTCCATGAGCGTTATCATCAAATAAATACTTATGGTCCATTTGGACTGTGAGAACGTAACTTTTTTTATAACATCATATAACATTTGCGAAGTTCGTACTGTTGTGAACATTTTTCTTTATCATATAGCCGTCAAAAGTAATTTATAAGGCGACTAATAATATAGTATCTAAAAATGGCGGGAAAAACGAAAAGGCAAAATATTAAAGGGCAAACTCACACAGTGCACTGTTGACATTTTGAAAAATATTACCAACATGGCACGCGTTATGTGAAAATGGCACAAAGTTAATTTGACAGGCGCGCGTTCGCTTCGTGGTTAGTTATTTTAACCGCTGAGCCGGAGTTTGTGGGTTCGATTCCAATCCAGGAGATAATAATGTACTTGTTTTATGCCGGAATATAAAATTGTCTATGTAGATACAAGTACATATGTATTTAGAAATTTTAATATGTCTATTTATCAGCTGTCTGCTTTTCATATTACAGGCTGTGCCCGGCGTGCCACACATGGCCGTACTCGTATATGAATTGCACTAAAATACTATATTATACAATCATGCCTCGCTAACGGAATATAAATAAATAAATAAAAAAGATACCTAAAAAGACGCGAAATTTCCGTCAAAATTCATTTACAATTACGTCACACCTGTATTATTGGGTGGGGAGCGCGGATGTCCGTTTAAAGTTTAGGCGCGACATTTTGTATTGACGTAGCGTTGTGTAACATGTCCCAAATCAAACATCGGACGCAAATATAATTTTCCGATAGAAGATGTTTGTATTAAGTTGCGTTAACGTTCAAAGTAAAGTAAACTTTGTGTAGTGTTCCACTATAACTGTTTCTATAGTAGGGGATGGAAGGTAGACATACTAAGACACTAACCGTAAATTAAGTTCTCAAGACTAACATTGTATGTCGAACATCACAAGTAGCATCTATTTATAAAATAATAACGCAAACATTGAAATTATAAGGGCTGCGTGACAACTTCAGCATCTTATTCGATTGAATATATAGTCTGTATTTATTATACAGATAGATGTAAAATATAAATATTCCAGCCGCGCACGATCCTGATTAAAACACGCGAACTCGCGGCGTGGAAGACGGCGAACAATAACTAACGAGACATATTCTGAACAATGGTACAGATACGACAAGAATCGGCAATCCGCCACTGACGTTGCCTTGCATCCTTGACGGACTTGCCTATTGTCGCGCGCTGTGTACACGGCGCACCGTCTTTGTAGATAGACCGCGCATGTCATTCGAAACGCACCAAAAGAAAAACGCTCGAGTCACTGACCGTGCGGCGCTATGACGAACACAGAACAAAAATGTGATTGTACAGAAAACGAGTACCCGACCCGCTTAGCGCGTTGCTCGAATAAACTCGCTCTACATTAAGGGTAATACAAACCTGCGACGAACGACTAATAAGACGACGGAATGTTATTTAAGTTTGAATTTTTAATAACCATATATTATTTATTCGTCTCGATTCTAACGTCAATGTAACAAACGTGGTTAATTTTCCCCACGTAACACCTTAAGCGCGTTTGCAAATAAACCGATATATGTGCATAGTAACATTCTCATCGACGATGTTAAAATCAAACAGACACGCCCTGTATCATAGCGCAACGCGCGCACAATGTATGTATATAGTGGGCATAATTAAATACAGACTTGCTTAAAGAATAAACATTTGTATATTTGAATGACATAACTCAAATACGGGTTATTGGATCTTTACTAGTGTGAGCGTACTGAACCAACATCCGCGAGAAGTACTTTTCAGTAACCAGTAAGTCAGCAGGCAGCCGCGCGCTAATTTGAGTTCGCGTCTGTCGCGATGATTTATCGCTCAAGGCTGCGTGTGGAAAGTGGTTATATTGACATTTTTAATTATTGCAGATCAAAATAATACGAATGCTGTTTAATAATCATCTGTAGTAAGTCGATTATTATATTTTGATTTAATTTAAGAATAAGCATTATCACGGAGCTTATTATGTTGTACGACTTATTTTGTTTAATTACATATTATGAGATTTTTTTTTCATTTTTAACCTGCCCGTATTGAAATAATTTTTAAGGGATAATGTGGTATTAATTAAATTAAAACATCAATCATACTCTGCTTAATACTTATATCAATAATTTTATATTATGGGTTATGATAAACAATTATTACGTTGATGATTTTAAAGTTTTACGGAAAATGCAATTTTCAAGACTAAAAATACGTTACCACTAACTTTAAATAAACGGACACTAATTATTAAAACAAGTTTTGGACTTTAACATTAAAAGGGAAAATGAATAAAATTATAAGTATACGAGTATGTTGAAATAAATATACTCATAGCATAGGTTATAAAAAAAAATAAACGAAATGTTTATTTTTTCATTGTAATTGATACGGCATCTTATAAAAACTCAATAAATCATTTACATAAACCGTTAAAATTTTGATATACTACATTACGATGCAAACAAAGATAATTGCCGCCGATCGTGAAACAATGACATTCATAAGGTGTTTTATAGTAAAGATCACATCACCGGAAGATGTAATCATTACACACACGCACAGAGCTTTTTGTGCGTGAAGGACGCGAGGGAACGCGTAGAGCGTACAAGTTAACTATTAACACGTCAAATATCAGAGCATACATACATTGTACATGTAGATACGCCACAATGACCTATAATCTACATACTTACATTTGGATTCATGATAGGCTTGGAAGTCGCAGTTTAAAATTGCTAGATTTCCTCAATTTATTTTCATTATAGCTTACGCGTTTCCCAAACAGACATCCTTTATTAGTATCGTTTAGAATTCACTACAATTACCCTGTCGATTTCATAACTAATGGTATTCATTTCAACGCCGTTTTATTCACATAATCATAATCTAATTTACATTAAAGCAATCCTAGACTGATCCATCATTTAGACGGCAAGGTTCACCGAATATCGCCTTGACAAATATAACGGGTATAATCGCTTTGGCAAATATTCATTCAAAGGCACGGGGGTTATTGTGCAATGGCCGCGTATCACGAGACTATTGCTTCTCTTATTCTATTGATATGAAGTAAGTTTGTAGTATTGTATCCTAATCACCATTTTAATCTAATCTACTCTTTAGTAACCATTTGTAAAATTCATCAATTATTATTGTTATAGAATTCTTAAAAAAAATAGTGATGTACATGTACTTAATTAGGGCTGCAAATACAAATAAAATTAAGGCGAAATCAAAATTGATGTTACCGTGAGGCCGAAAGGCACTTTCACCGAGGGTCGGCAGCTTTCGGCCACTTGCCGGTAACTCGACTCAACCGACCTCTCGAAAACTACGTAGGTATAGATCGTTGTTTACGTACACACGTAGATGGTATAAATACCGGGTCATAGCACCATCTCGCTCCTTCGACCGCACGAGAGAAAGGCGGCGAGCACCGTCTGAGCTCAGCAATCCGACGGATAGAACACAAGCGACGCGGACTACTTCCCACAATGTTTATTATACTTTTTACACTTTATAGGACAAGAAACTGAACGTGACTTAATGACACAAATACGGTTCGCGTCTTGTTCCTCTCCCAACCGCTCCGATCGCTCACGGCCGACGTGTTACACAATTGAAAACTCTCGTGTGTCAATATACACTTTTTCAATTTTAATGTGTTGATTATTCAAAGGCGTGTGAATATTTTTGCGTCATCGATACATTCGTGGATGTGTGTCCATTACAAAAATATACGGGTCACAGTCGCGACGGCTTTCTATAGTGTGACGGATGAAAACGAAATTGAATACGTAATTGCTCGTAGCGCAAAAGGATAAATATTAGCACAACAAATGGGTAAATAATGTGCGTATAAACGTGCCTAAGCTCTATATCAATATTGCTAAAACAATCACACTTATGGGCGGCACACAGTATTCTTTTTAAGTAGGTACTTAAGCGATATATAGTTATTTCTTAGAAGCATACTACATATATACCGTAACTAACCGATGTACATACATATATATGACGAAAGATAGGCCTTTTCGTATCATTTAAAATTTACAGAAACAAACGAGAAACTTTGTCAGCAGATCGCATAATTAAACAAGTACAAAAAGCCACTTAAATAATATGTCAGTACATAAACAAACAACTAGTGAATACTGCTAGTGGAATATCAGCACCGTCCACTATAATTACATGTGATGAAATTACTCATATCTGTGCCGCCGGGACCAGACAATATTTGCACCTGACAATAGAGTGGATACCAGTCATTCATAAAGTATGCGACCGCGATTCCACCAACCTCTTCTCTACAGTATAATCTAGATGGTTATTGACAGACATATTTTAAATGCAATTATTATATTTAAAATAATATTTATATTTTACATTGTGTTCTACATTTTACAATTATTATTAGAATTAAAATCTAGTGCGTTCAGAAAAAAACTCGAAAAGGTGATAAAAACTACTTCACCAGCGCAGAACCTAGATCAAAATCAATGTCATATAAGTTAGTTCATAAAAATAATGTTATTACAACTATTGCGTATTGATAGTACATTGTCTGTATGGTGTTAATAAGGACAAAAAATAATACGCACTAATATAATGACGATAAACTTTAAACTCGCCTAGCAACCATGGGACGTACCATGGGGACGCATAATCTCATTGACTTTGAAAAATAACACGTGTTATATTAAAACTGGAAACATTCTGTTGCTAGGTAAAACACAGGCTCGCCAAATTAACATAATGTACTGGACATTCCCTCGGCTGTATATTTTACATGTGGACGTTACAATAGGACTTTGTCAAATTAAAATTTCATTGGGCATCGTATTCATGTCACGGCCGGTTTTTCCCGGTACATACAGAGACATCTTAAGCATTCCGGATACTTATAGTTCTCGCGGCCTCGTGGCGGTGTTTTATTCGCGTTAACGTATGTCGGTCATGTAGCTAAATAATGCACTCACGAACGATTGAACGATCGATCGGATGCAGTTATATTAATGCTGTGATTCAATATAACAATATAACGCAATCGAATGGAATGCATAGTGATGCGCGGCTTACCTTTTTGTGGTTCCAGAGCACGTTGACAGAGGGCTTGCCGCGGCGGAAGTCGCTCTGATCGATGACGTCGTCGTGGATCAGGGACGCCGAGTGGATCATCTCGCTGATCATGGCGACCTGCCTTTGCGATGGCAGCAGCGCACTGAACAAAATTATTTTTTATCATTTGTCGACTGTGATTGTTCAAGGATCGAACAGCACTGAGCATTGCATAGCAACACTCTGAACACACAAAGGTATGGCTGATGCTGTAAATGAAAGCTCGAAAGATCAGATCGCTATAAAACTTATAGACAACCAATAATTTCGATGGAAATTCAAAATGTTAAAAGCTAACTTATATGCATCTGTGAGAGAAGTCGTAATGCAGTTTGAAATTCGTTGAAACAAAATTGCTCGAATTGTTTTATCGTTCCTTTTTTGGAAAAGTCATAAATAAAAACTTATAAGTGGGCACATGTTTAAAAAATGTTATGTTAATGTATTCAAGTGAAGGTATTTTTATTGCTGTCGTAGGAGACGCACCTCGTAACCGAACCACCGATGGCCGTAGTACCATAGCACTAATGAAACAGATATTAGCATCTCATCAGCGATGGCCTTGAGACATGGGTATTTCGTATCAACGTTCCATTCAACGTGTCACATTATCACTCGCGTCTCAATGTGCCGAGTATACCAATACGGTTTTAAACTCGCAAATAATACAATGGTGTCACCGATTTACGTGTAAACGCGATTAATGATTCATACGTGATGTAATAATTTGCATTTTATTAGAATCGGTTACGAAACTGGAATAATGGAAACTTAATCCACGAGAACTCGCGATAATAGTGCTAAGTGGCCAGGCTGTCTGTTGCGCATTTTTCGACGTTTTAATTAGGCTTTGACAAGAATTTATTAATTTATTTATTTTATGTTTACGAAAACTTAATGTAGGAATAAACAGGACCTACTAATTAAGGTGCCCTCTTAAGGAAACATTAATGAAAATTTGCCATCAACATTAACTTTTCAGCAATTTGTGATCTACAGCCGTGTCTACGAGCGTGAGCGAGAGATTTAAGTAGTGATTTCATGAGGTTATTATAAATGTTGTAGATGTAATTATTGTGGAACTGGGAACCCTACAAAAAGTAATTTTGAGGTTTCAAGTCATTCATTTTACGTGATCACGCAATGGAATCCTGCTTCAATATTTGCAATGTACACAAGGTAGTATTAAGCAAATAGCTCCAATAATACACGATGGCACGTGTAGGTAACGTTTTGAAGTATTTGAATAAAACACGGATGTACACAACTGTGAACGGATATCGGCATATTTTAATCTGAGATTTGAGTTTCGGCTTCATGAATTTATTGTTATAAAGATTTTTTTTTTAAAGACAATAAATTACATTCGAATTTATTAGCGCAAATATACATTATATCACAATGCCGGGTGCATATTCTCTGTTGCAAATCGGGCACATTTGGAGTTTACTCTACCCCAATAGCTCTACCAGGCCAACGTGGATTGGCCGAGATACAGGTTAGAAGCCTACCAGTACATCACTGCGTTTAAAACGCTGTAAAAGTGTTTATTTTACCATAACCGAAAACGAATGTTCAATATACCATTCGCAGAACATGAAAATACATATGTACAGATACTATATACATACATATGTCGCTGACAGAGAGCAGTCACAGTGCCGAGAATGCCCAACATTACTTAATAAGTTTACAAATCATTAGCTATCTGCATTTGCGTCAGAATTACGCTTAAGCGATTATAATATTGTCGTAAAATCAGTTTTTAACATCAGAAATTTATTGAGTGTCAACATGTATAATGACAGTAGCCTGCCCCGGGAGTGACTAAAACTTAGTAAGATTCTATTTCTATTTAATGTTTCATAAGGAAAACCTTTAACGATGATGTCCATTAATTCGATGTGAAATAATAAAAAAAGCTGTATTTACCCGTTCATGAATAATTCCGTTCGTGTTTGAACGCCGGTAGCCGCGGTCTGCACTCATCACGCAGGTACCATCTTAACATATGCAGGGAGCAGTACGCGGCGTATTATAAGTATTACGTGAACCTACTGTTTAAGCGTTCATTTTGCCATTTCTTTATTGAGTTTACTTGCTCTTTATCCTTCGGTCAAATGTTTAACTCAGTTGAGCAACCGAAAACAAAACGCGAGGCAATTGACCTTTAATGTGACACAGTTAATACAGAACGTAACGAGAAACGTGCAAAATTAATTCAATATTACATTTAACATACATACATACATACAAACATACATACATACATACATACATACATACAAACATACATACATACATACATACATACATACAAACATACAAAAAAATGTAAGTCGCTTCAAAAATATTAGACACAATATTTTTAAAAGTAGGTTTTCAAATTTTTTTACTTAAATGAATTAAATATAATCAGTGGTAAGTAGACTGATGAATGCAGAGCCCGCACACTCCAGCGGAGCAAATTGACTGATCGTTTTGGAGTTATGAGCGACGGCACCGCACCTGGCGATGTGAACGTCCCTCGAAAAGATACCAGTATTTTCCTAGGCGATACGGTTTCTCGTAGATTATTTCTATTCTGACGCATAAGATGAAATAGAGAATATAGGGAAAGAAAAACAAAAGAAAAACAACTCCTACAGCACATTTACGACGAGTTTGTGATTCAATAGAAAAAACACTGATTAATGTGTGTTTTATATGATCCATGTATTTCGGTGTCAGAATATAAATAAAATCAGTTTCTCACCTGTTTTCACCGTATACGTGGTAGTTGACGGCTTTGGCCATTAGTATTGCAACCATTGGCCTGAGCGCCTTGCCCTGCCCGTCGAAGTAGTATGTAGCTATGGTATTCAACTCTGGCTGATTTGTATTCCGCTCCAGCTCCTGCGAGTCAAAGGTACTAAATTCGTATAGGAATTTAATTGGTCTCTAACAAGGCCTTTATACAACAGTAGAGATCGTCTAACTTTGCCATAGGCCTCTTTAAATGGGGAATGGGGGAGGTTAACACTTCGAACATTTCGAACAGACGGTCAACTATTAACCCGTATTTTCGTTTCCAGTAAAGCTTGGTGTTATGTGCGAGCCCCATGTACGAGAAAAGATTTTCAGTTGTAGGCAGCAGTGATATACTAACTACTAAGAGGCTAAAATACTTACTTTCAATGTGGCAACATGACCGCCAAACGCTAGCCTATACCACAATAAAACAAAAGTACACTGTAGAGAAAGATCATTTTATCAAACGTCTTTATAAGGTTTCATAAACTTTAACCTTATGGTCCACACCTTCGACTTCGGTAGGTATCAGCAAGAGAAATCTATTTTCTAAACCATGGCGTCGTAATGTAGAGGTACATTTAAATGTTGCGAATATATTTGCTATAATGCCATAGTTTTCAATAACGTATTAACTTTTTCTGCCCTAAGAACAAATACATATATTGTATTGAAACACTTCCTTCATTTTTTTGACATACATAGATATGTATATAAACAATATCAGTGCAACAAAAAAGATAGAAAAGCAAAAAATATTAAGCAAGGTTTACGTATATAGATAGGCACATATTACATTTCTAAATATCGTACACAAAGATGTACATCATACACAATTGCACAAAATTGCAAGATATAAAAATTACGTTAAATTCTAAAAAAAAAAAATCATCTTGCAAGTTTTTCATCGGTACAATACTTCCGACGAATGTGAGTGCTAGAATTATTTTGGTAACGAACATTAACTGCAGCCTCACTGATAACGTTGTTGACGCAAGGATCTGGGAGTATGAGAATTTAAAATTTTTGTACATTGTACAATGCATTGTGCGATTATATTGCTATAATTTTATTGTGTACACATTCAATGCGATTCCCTTGGTTTGGCAGTGAAACTTGGTGGACAACGCTGAGAATAACTTTAGCTCCTAAATACATATAGCTACGAATATGTACTCGTATCGACTCATGGCTGATTTACAAGTACTTATATGTCTGTGACGTTACGTCATGTGGATTGCCTTTAATTCGTGTTACATAATATGTGTATCTCTGAATAAATTATGAACAACTTATAAATACATTCAATTATACATTTGTAAATGTAAGCAGCCATAAGAGAAGTCGAAAGTATAGAAGAAGTACAAAATAAAATATACGATATATACATATATCCACATCCGTGAAGTTTAAATGTATAGACTTTAAGTTCACGGACGGACACGGGTATTCCCCTGAATAAACGAAGGGCCGACAAGTTTTATTTTTATTTCTACAAATCGTCCGCGAAGCTTAAAGTAGTAAAAGAGCATGTTGCATTCTTTATTCCTTCGCAATTCCGAAGTGTCATTAACCGTCGACGCAGTTCACCTTCAGCGCTGCGCCAGAATTCGATCAGTAAAGTATCAATTACAATTACAGTAACATTTAACTTTAGCGCATGAAGAAATCAACTTTATATGCAACATAATATTAAAAACAATATATTTGATAAGCTGTTCCACCTAGCTGGTGGACTAACGAAATAAAGGATTTCATTGTTATAATTCATAGGCAATATGCCGATGGCAGTTTAATAATGTCATTAACCGTGGATCCAGTTCACCTTCAGAACCGAGACAGAGTTTAATCAGTCACGTGTCAATTGCACTGGCGACTCGCCTCGGAAAATACACAAAGTTATTCAGGTCATATTTCGAATGAAACAAAATTGCTTCCATATATGTATATGCATATGGCTTCCGTTCCATAGCATATCATCATGTTAAAAAGATTATTTTATAAATACGGCGCTTGTATGTTTTGTCTCTTCCTACAAATGTAAAAAGGTCGATGAAAATATTATATAAATCATAAAGTTATTTACAATATTACCGTTAAACATTAAAGCAATTTAATATGGCGTTAGAACGGAAATGTAGCCAGTAACATTTCTTGTTCTATGCAAATCTACGAACCGTCAAAACTGTACAAAATAGAAATAGGAAGAGACAAAGGGTTGTAATCATCGCGGTGAATAGTGTTTATAATGTTCCCACTTGCACAATTCATTTACAAGTCGGATGGCATGCCCGTTCAGAGGCAAACACAAGCGAGACATTGTTCAACGTTCCTAATCACTTGTCTTCAAAAGGTAACTCGTAGATTAACAATTCAAATGCTCAATTTTGTTAGGCGACTAAAATATGAATGATTACTAGCATATGCATATTTAGTACTTCATTCATAGCCGCAGCATACATATGAATCGATAGTCATTGCCGTAATTATAGCGCAAGATATAACATACC
>DWEM01002601.1:0-11817 GCA_018245935.1 Agara belti belti | reverse complement strand
GTCTGAGAATCGGCCAACATCTATTTTTCATACCCCTTAGTGATAAGGGTTGTCCACCCTTAACATTGTTTGTTAGGAGGTACGAAGTTCGCCGGGTCAGCTAGTGTAAATATATAAAAACGGACATAAAAACTAAAAATTTATAAACAAAAAAATCCTCTAAAATGTCCTTTCGGGGCATGGTTCCCAAAACACTGGCGGCGTTCCCGCGCTGTATAGTGAGGCTGAGCCTCTGCGCGAAATAGTCGCCAGAATTAGAAATAGTTCCGGTATCCTAATATGTGAATGCAGAAGATTTGCTCCATTCATTTATTTATTACAAAGTCAATAAACCAACGATATATGACATTATGTTGTTAGCTTTAATAAATGTTTTCTTCCTTTGTATTAATGTAGAAAAAAGTTCAAAAAATTAATATTCAAAATCAAATTCAAATTGTTTTATTTGAATTTGATTATAAGGTACATACATACACTTAATGAAGGTCATGTTTTAGTGATATTAATTACTTTGGCTTTGTAATTATAATATGCTATCTGTATTTTTTTTATGTATTATTAGCTTGTTTGTTTAAATATGTATACATACATATACTATAGACTATTATTATATACCCATAAAAAAGTAGATTTTGTATAGATGTCCATTATCATTTACTTCATAGTTAATTATCGTT
This sequence comes from Agara belti belti, assembly GCA_018245935.1. NCBI lineage: Eukaryota > Metazoa > Arthropoda > Insecta > Lepidoptera > Hesperiidae > Agara > Agara belti. Next base: position 11,140 of record DWEM01002601.1, on the reverse strand, counting down.
TTATTACCTTTCCGGTTAATTGAAGTATAATAGTATCAGAATCTTGGTTCAGAATGAGTACTTCTGTTTGTAAAATGTTAAAATGTGCGTCTATGCGTCACTTCTAGGTGTCCCATTAGTAATGCTCGACAAATATGTTTACAAAGGGTCAAGTGACGGGTCCGAGGCCCGTTTTACTCTGCAAATATCCTACTATTTGCTAACATCCCTCAAACGGTTCCATATAAAACGTTCCTAGTATCCCGGGTACGACAGACAACCGTTTCCTCTGTACAAAAAATATAAATATAGGCCTAAACAAATAAATAACTGGTACAATTCTAAATTAAAAGAAATTTACTCTATTTGTATATAATCGAAAGGCTCAAACAAATAAATTCACTCCAATTATAAATTCAAAGATCGGAGATTTGTATTAGCTTTAGACCTTTACTAACAACCCTCTGTAATCATTCTAATAAAATGTATATACTAAAAAGCTTAGTTCTTATAATAACTTAGATAAGATATTCTTATCTATAAACTATTCAATGGACCACTTTTGGAAAAAAAATTGGAATAGTTATAAACAATTTAGCAAAAACATTACACGGGTTTGGTCTTTTAAAAATATCTCAAAAACTAATTGAGATTTTAGAAATCTGAAAAAAGATTCAAAAACAGGAAGAAATTTCCTATAAAAAGGTCCTACTTCCCGGAACTGTAGGACCAAAATTTATAGTTTTCCCAGAGGCGTAAAAATAGATTCGAAATGGGATGTCGGTCGGAATTTTTTTTGTAATATGTAACAGAATGATCAAATTTCAATCTCGCTTAGATATACCTACTGGCTGATAAAACGGAAGACTTACATGAATAGTGGAAGCTTACAAAGTTCGTAATTCAGCGGACACAATACGCATCACAGTGAAACATGTTTCAGGCAAGAACTCTACATCAGGGCTGCCCAACTTTATCAGAGTTAAAATCGACTTTTACCCTGTGGGATCCAACAATAGCATAATTCTTGAAATTTTAAATGAAACAGTATAGTTTTTTATGTAGCATTTTTTTATTAAAAGGAATAATATAAAATTAAATTTTTAGCAACTAGTTAGTAACTACTTTTTTATACTGATGTGTATTGTATAATATATTCACTTTTACAAATTGAAATAAAATTAATATTTCTGACTTGACTAATAATCGAGTTCGAGCGGCTAGCCATCCCTACTCTACACCATTCGGAACTAGAAGGGAAGTTAACTTTAATTAAAACTATATCAATATGAAGTAAGTCATACGGAAACAATAAAAGTTGATTACATAATGCAACGTTTAATTGCCTTGAGTTATTAACAGTATTGTTGAAGTTTTAAATTAATATAGGTAAGGTTTTCTCCTACTCATATGGGAATGATCCTCTTTTTCTCCTTGTTTCTGCTGTATAGTAGTACCCAAAGGTTGTCTGTTAGAGATCGCTTTTTAACGATAAGACCGCTTTTTGTATATGTCAACTTGTGTATGTATTTCTGTTTCTGTATTTTATGGTGTACAATAAAGTATTGTATTGTATTGTAATTGGCAGACTGTATCTATTTAGAAGGACTGGTTTCAGGAAGCCCAGGACCTTATGGAGTAGCGCCCCCTTGGCCTATTTTCAGGTGGATTATATTTTATGTATATACAAGTATTTACTCGTGGAAGCGTAATATAAATAGAACACGATACATTTTATGTATGGCGAATATATCATATTTTGATGTAAGATTCTAAATCCTACAAATAATCTTCTTGTAGTGAAATCCATTTCTGTATTCACAATACTTCTCTCTGGATTATTCTCGCTACGTGTGTATTTATATCTAGAAACTGTGTCACTTGGATTTATATAGATATAAACCTACTCTATAAATTTAGCTCCATCTTATTTCCGATATAGCAAAGATAGACTTCTACTCCAACGAACTTGAGTTGGGAGCTTGCTATATGAAAGTGGAATAGTCTAGTGGTTTAAACTTTAACGTCACAATCCAAGGGGTCAGCGGTTCGAATCTTGGCAGGAGAAATAAGCAACCGCAAAAAACACGCTGGTATTTGATTTCAAATTAAGCATTTAAATCCCTGTGTTATGGTAACCGGATACCTGATAAACATACATATATACATACGATATAATGCTTATACAGATATTTCTATTACTCATATTACTCATCACACAAATGCTTGTCCCGGGTGGAAATCGAACCCACGACCTCCGGTTTTGCAGTCAGGATCTCTAAACACTCGACCACGAGACCTGTCATGAAAATACCTAACAAGATTTGTCATGTCCCAGTAAGGCTTTAGTTCCATAATGAGTGCTACGTGGCAGCTTATCGTCTGCGTCAATATCAGCCCGCTGTCATCTACCCCAAAGTAATTACCCAATATGGGTCGGTTTAACTTCGAAAAGGGAGCAATAATCTTGCTATACGCGTAATATATTGCTGTTATCTCGTGACAAAGTGGCATTTAGCGTCGCGATGTGCCGCTAGAGTTTCAAAAGTTCTAGGCGTAGTTACGCAATTCCTATGAGCCTACCCCACGTCTAGCCTAACACTACCGCCCTTAATTGCTTCTGAATTTTGCATACAAAGTGCCTGTATCTCTGGGTACTACAAGTTATTATAATGCTATGCTATGCAGGACCTAGAGCCGAGACCATTATTATGAATGACCGTGTAGAGTGTACTTTATTTTACTCAAATTAAACCACTCTATATTAATGTCACGTTAAAAATTGGCTGCTTTCTAAATCCGATGAATTATTAATTTAATTTATCAGTGCTAAATTGTAGCCTAAGTATACCTATATATAAAGTTGCACGTTGGTTTTTAGTAGAAGTATTGTTTAAATGTCATAATGTAATTATCTAAATATATATAACTCAAAGGTGCCTGACTGACTGACATAGTCATCTATCAACCTACAGCCCAAACCACTGGACGGATCGGGCTGAAAATTGGCATGCAGGTAGATGTTATGACGTAGGCATCCGCTAAGAAAGGATTTAATTTAATATACCTGGACGAGCTTGTATATTGGTAACTACACAGCTGATGCACTACTAAATACATACATAATATGTAGCTAATTTTATACCCAATCAGAACAAATGTATATGCTCATCGCACAAACATTAATTTTGGGCGGAGCATCGAATTCACAAACCAGTACAGGTTCACCAACCACTGAACCAAAGGGCTAGTCCGATTCAAATAAGCGCAAGAAAATTATTAAATATCACTATGGAAGGTTTAATAAACCGAAATATATGACAATTTTATTATTTTTCAAAGTATCCAGCAAAGTGGATAATAAGGTTCTGTCATGTCGATGTTGTATAAGAAATAAGATATAACGAAAAGCTAATGGGTCGCAGCTTCCAACGTCTAATGACTGTGACTGCACTCGATCAATCATTGGGGATAATAAACTGTATGGTTGGCGTGAATGTATTAGTCTTGGCCGGCGTCGCCAGCATTACAGATAGCTTAGAAGACATATATTTATCGTGTAGATTTCTAAGGTTTAAAGAGATTTGCGCAGAGCCTTCAAAATCTACTTGGTTTAAGCCTGTTTTTTTTTTATAAAGTGATAGAAACCTGATGGAACCGATTAATAAAAATGTTTTTTTTTTAATTTTTTTTTTGGCTTGCGTTTGACTGCGAGATCGAAAAAAAAACATCGTTTGACTACACCATTCGGTTAGAGCGCTATTGTTTATCGAAAACGCAACAATGTGGACCTCGGCGCAGTAAATATAACTGTTTATAGACAGAACTAAGAAATTACATTGAGAATTACGACGCTTACAATGTTTCAAAACATCGGTGTTTCAACATGTTGAAATTGCACAGAAGCCAGACGTTTTTACTGCCAGTAACATTTTGTATTCTTGGCTTGTAGAGAATGAAAAAAAATCGCGTGAAATGTATTGGTTTTCCATTTTTTTCTATGGCGATTTTTATAGGCGTTAAATTTGTGGATAATCAAAGAAAAATAATATGAATATGGAGGGGAAGTTAAGGCTTTATATATACATATAATATACCTTTGTGAGGTTTCCCAAAGCATTTAAATAGGTATTTCGGCAAATGATAAGTGAAAAACGTTGTCAAGGGTATATACGACAAAATTGTACAGGAAACTCCCTAATACATAGCTTTTGTATTGAATAAAATCCCGCTATCGCCGAAGGAATCGTGAGGAATTACATCGTTTAGGTGATAGGTGTTTCCATCTTTGTGTGACGCGAAAATATATTATGTTAGTTCTTTAGTGGAGTGTGCTATTAATTAGAATACCTTAACTTTTACTGAGTTACGTAAATATATTTTATGTCGTACACAATGTTAGATATGCTAAAGAATATTAAATATGCAATTAGCTTTTTAATATCTAGAGAAAACATCGTCTGTGTGCATCTTATCTCAAATTTATTTTATTTTCATTTATTTATTTATTTTATTTACCACCATACAATTATACACATACAATTACATATTTGACAGAGCCTAGACAATAACAAGAGAGCTGATATATTGTATAGTTATATAGATAAATTTACACTGAGATTAAAAAATGTTCATGCTCGTCAAATGAATATTTGACTCGAGGGACTCGAACCCACAACCTTCGTTTGAACTGTCAGGTTCGCAACCACTGAACCAACGGACTCATTCAATTGATTCTTGTATATTTATATTGTGTAATTATCGTTTCCGTCCAAAAACAACTTTTTTTGTTGTATTGATGCTCCCTTGTGCTTAACAAGGAAGTGTATTCTACCCTTACTTTGTGTCAGCCTCTGTCATGTTACAACACTGTGCAGATTTATAGCCGTATGTGCGATATCGTTATACTCCTCATGCATTTTACGAGTTCGCTTATGGTGAGCAATATTTAGAATATTGCTGAAATAACGGTCGTGCGCGCCTCTCACGTAGTTCCATCATATGAAATATATTTATCATACCACACCAATATAATGTCTATACTAACAATAAATTAGCGACAATGATTTAATCTTTGTATGAAACGCTTATTTTAAATGCCAATTGTTTTTGTTTCATTTACGCTATGCAGGCATCGAGACGTAAACATATTTTTATTTGGAATGTTTGTCTGAGTGTTTGTAGTTTCATTACGACAAATGTAATAATCCAATTTGAAGGGATTTTGCTGCGGTGATAATTGGTATTAGTAATTTAGCTTTAAAACCACTGTATTTTAGTGAAATTACTGTTACTCCGTCAGACGCTAGCTGACGGAGGAGTCAAGAGTCTCCGAAACCGGCGTGTATGCATGAAGAGAGTGATGAATGTAGACGAAGCTCGTCAGGTTTGCAAGGACAGAGATATTTCGCACTCGGTGCTTTCTGCCTACCCCGTTAGAGACCTGGCGTGATGCTATGTTGTTGTTGTTGTTGTTTACCATTAATTCGCATTTCGCACCCATTTGCAATATTAGTTTCTGCATTTGGCAGTGTTTGTGGCCAATTTGAAAAGAATAAGAGTTATTTTCATGCGAGTGCATCACCAGTTTTCTCTAAGACACAGCATCATTAATGAAAAGCTCAAGGCAAATAGATATTCCCTCGTCTTGTACGGAGATATTATAAACGATATTAATGTTGCGACTTATTTGCCGACGCGGTTTCATATAAAACTTTGTTAATCATCATACATGCACATATTTATATGTATATGTGGACATTGGAGGCAATTCGAGTTCCGGTGAGATGGTTTTGAAAGATTTTTTAGCACATACGAAAACCAAAATATTTGAAGCGTTAAGTGAAAGGTTTGTCAGAATATTTTGTAAATGCAATTGAAATATAATCGAAATTTTCATCATGATCTGTAAGTGTCTATACTAATACTAATAATATTATAAAGAAGAAAGATTAGTGTGTGTGTGTATGTAATGAATAGGCTCAAAAACTACTGAACCGATTTCAAAAATTCTTTCATCACTTGAATGCTACATGATCACTGATCAATATAGGGAACGCGAACGAAGTCGCAGGCAAAAGCTAGTATCTTATAATTGTAAATAATTTGAATGATAATTAAAAAGTTTGACTGTTAGAGAAAGTCTTTAAAGATATATTTCGAGCTAGATGCTTTCTGTCTTCCCTGATAGAGATCTGCCGTGATGGTACATATAATAATGATGATAAAAAGTTTAAAATGTTTTCATTTTTTAGTTTTGACATGAGCATGGTAGTTACGAGCAGCTTTTACATCATATGGCTTTGTGTTAAAAGCTCAATTTGTAAATTACTTTTGCCCACAGCTTCTTTATCATGACTTTTCGTTTAGCCGTTTAGTACAACGATAACCAAAGAGTGTGAATATTTGCGTAAGCTTGTGTGTTTGTGTGCGTGCATACGTGCGAATGAGCGTGTGTGCTTTTGAATGTGTGCGTATATGCTTTTGAATGTGTGCGTGTATGCTTTTGAATGTGTGCGTATATGCTTTTCAATGTGGGCGTATGTGTATAAATATTGTATTTGTTTTCAGTATTCCAAATAGGTAAGCTAGCGTTCGACAAGCACACAGTACCGCTACTATTTCTGGACGCTGTCTTATAAAACGTCCATGGGCCGAAGCCGTATTCACTGTGAGTGCATCACATCTCCATTAGCTTGAGTGCTATCAGGTTGGCAATAAAAGCCAATAAACGTAGCTCCAAATACTACAAGTAATACCTAGTTTCAGATGGGTAATATTACAGTTTCAAAAAGCAACAGATTGATTTTTAAGCATGGAGGATAAATGTTAGAACCTTCGCTTATTTGATTAAAACGTTTTTTCTCATGGAAGTCAAATAAAATTCGCGAAAAAAGGTAGCACGTGTCACTCTCCAGCCCTTAAACTACCTCCATACCGAAAATCACATCCATCCGTTGCTCCGTTTTTACGTTAAAGAAGAACAAACAAACGCACTTTGGCATTCATAGTATTAGTATGGATATCAGTTCCGCTATGCACCTCGATGGTTTCGCTACTATCCGCTATGTACCAAACGACTATTTCTAAAGGCGGCAATTTAATATAAGGTTTTAATATCTCTCATTCACGGTCGCTCACCCTGATCTACATAGCCGCAATGTTCAATCGGTATTCATTGCTCGTATTCATCCGTCAATCTGTCGGCACCGTAAAAGCACTTTAGTGTCGATATATAAACGACTAACGACTAACGAAAGTGTCGGTAAAGTTGATTGCTCGAACTGCCTTTAATATTTTTATTAGTCGGCTTTGTCGCCCGCGAGATTGATGGCTATTGGCTATTGGTTATGTATTGGCGATCAAATGCTCTGGTCTGTAGGGGTATGTTTTCTGCAACTGTTCCTAGACCTTGTTCCTCCCTGTTCGAGGACAATTATTGGTTCAGATAAAGTACCCAAATGTAATAATAATATTAATTGGGAAATTCCACACTCTAATAAACATACATATATATATTACATACACATTTTATCACATCAAAGCTCAGAATAAACAACTGTAGTCATAGTCAAATATTGATGCTACAAATTTACTATGTAGGTATAATTAGTCACATTGTGTTCGAATTTCAACCACTGAACGAAATACTAGTCTGAACTGAAATGCTAAAGAATAATTTAGATAATGTAATGAAACGTTGGATATTTACTTAATAACTGACAGTTTGTCATTCATAGCTATCCGGGATCATAAAGCTTTAGTGATAGTAAAAGTCTATGACTATTGGTGAAATCGACTGCGTGGGATTGTCTTAAATATTTTTATTAGGCTCTATCTTTTGGCTTTTACGCGGTATTAACTACGTAAAAGAGTTTAATGTTCATATGCAGAAGAATAGCTGACGTTTTGATGGAACATAGTTTTTTGCTATATGTAAGTAATTGGCGAGTAATCTAAAAGTGGACTGAAGCATTTCTTTTTCATTATTTTTTTCCGTTTCAATTATTTCGTATGATTATGTAACAATACTGTTCAATTCATTAAGAAAACCACTTCCCCATCTAGTTCTCTTCGAAGTGCAATAGAATTTTCCATACAAATGTCCACGTGGAGGAGTAGCTTTTGTGGGAATCTAGGTTTCCGCGCTTCTGAATAAATTAGGTGCAAGGCCGCGATTGGCATGCTTAACACAATATCGCTTTCAATGACTACGAAATAGTTGTTTTCGAGTGCTGAAAGCTTTCGAGTATAACAGCCACAAGCAAAATTGTATTGAGCTTTTACAGATAAATAATCGAAATATAATGAACGCTTAAATTATCGTTTGAAATTCTGAATTCCAATGCGGTACTTAAAACAGACTTAATTAAAGTCTTTCGCATTTATTTCGCATTTATTACGGCGTGATGGTGTGTTGTTGTTGTTGTTGTAAATTATATAGAAATACATAACAAGCCAATTTCCCATAAAGGTAGGCAAAGATTTCCACCGGCGTGCCTTAAAACATTTATCACATCTAATAATAATAATTGTAAAACTATGATAATACAATTGTTAGAGTTACGAAATCTAAACATTTTACAGGAAACCTGTTTTTTTTAAATAACATAAAGGCAAAATTAGTTCTCTCAACTGAAGTATCCAAGTAAATAATAATAAGCAAGACGGGAGAAAACACTAGCGATTCAAGTGGCCTTTCAACTGCCAGCCGCTGGGGAGCCTGGGAAAATGGCGGCGAGGAAATAAACAGTGCAGTTCTAGTTAGTTTTCTAATTAACGTTAAAGCTCACTCGAGGAGTTGCAGTGAAGCGTGACATATTGCAACTGCACGACCCGCGGCCGTTCTTAGAATGATTGCACATTTAATAGGCATGATAAGTCGCTTAAAATAGTCCTTTAAGAAATCGTTTGTTTCATCATCTTAATAGGCATATTGAAATTTTACGAACAATGGTAATCTCTGTGGTATCCAAGCGTCCTCAGGGTGTTTTCTTTGCGAGCTAGGATTTGAACCCAGACCCCTGAGTGGAACGAACCTAAACCACTACGATACCACTCCTGTTAATCGCTGGATGAACTTACGTAAGTTCATTAGCAATGTGACCTTGTATTCTTGGTTTATAATCACCTAGACAGGTATCCCAATAATTACTTTAGTTATCTCTTTAATGGGTTTCTGTATTATTTTGTCTTTGAATGAAATAAAACTCTTAATTGACTCAACTATATTAAATTCTATTCATTCCGAGATGCTTTTACCACAGACGATAACCTCTCATTGCGCTATTTATTCGTATTTATGTTCTGTACGTATGTTACCTTGCGTTTGTTTTACGATATTCCATATTGATAGATTCACTACCACGGCCGTCCATGATAAAATTTACCAAATGCATATCCGATTAAATTTATTCCTAGTAAATCATAAACATACATGTCTACTTATAAATATGACTCGAGTTCTGTTTGAACTTTAAAATAAACGTAGTATTAAATTATTTACAATTTGAGACAAAACAAACGTAAATATGTCAGTTTGTAAATTTTAATTATTTTAATGATACGCACGTCTTGTGTAGGACTAGCAAGCCAACGTATATTTACAGCATAATTTTTAATTGATTTATGGTCTTTTAGGTTTCAAAAATATGATAAAGATAAACGCTATGCTATACGAATTTTTTTTGGAGCACTAAATTAATGATAGATATTTCATTATCATGATTTCATATCATTATGACAGAACCCTTATTTCTTATATTCGTTATATCTGGATTATTGGATATTATTTCGTATATCTGGATTCTGATTTTCCATGGTTTTTTTTGTTTAAATATTTTAAAGGCGGCGAATAGTTTAACTGGTATTTACTAAATTTTACCTAATATATCACAAAATTTGTCGTAATACATTAGTTGGCTGAATTGAATTCAAAAAATATTTCAGCTAACACTCTTTCTAGAGCATCTGTACGTAGTTCAAGAAAGTTCTCAGTAGTTGAAATTAAATAATGAATAAACAATTGACGTGCTTCTCAGATTACGACCTGAAATCTTGTTATTCCAAAACGAAACCTGCGACCTTGTTGATAAAGACGGTACTTGATAAAAACTGTAAACGGTTTAAATACGCAAAAAGTGATAAATCGTAAAACACACCTTTGTACCAACCGCAATACAAATTCAACCATTTCCAGGGTTCGAAACGTGTGATTGAGTGCATGCGTCATTGTGGATATATTGTTTATTTTACCCCTTTCACGGATAGATGAATGATGGTCGACCATTCCGGTTCCCATTGCTATCCTTATTTCTGTTTCTATTTCATTCGTATAAGCGATTGCATCGATTTATAACAGTGATCTATAAACATTTTCAATGTTTATTTTTCTTTTGGTTTGTTTTATAACGATCCTCTGATGGTAGGACAAAAGAAACCAAAAGAATATTACGTTTAATTGTTTTTCTTTATTTCTTTAGTGCTGACAGTTCTAATTTCATAGTAAACAATAATTATATTATTTACAGGTAATACTCGTATAAATATCCAACATTTTAGAGAGCGTCCAGACCTTTGCTTGTCTGTATTGGACGTCCGTATAAGTAAAGCAAACAAATTAATGATATTGATGTCTAACACTCTACTCACGGCGAAGGAAAGTATCGCGAGGAATCCTTCATATTCCCACTTGGCCAGCGTGATAGAACGTGAACTTAAACTATTTCACCACGAGAGGAGCAAACGATAAAAGGGTCGAAAAAATGTCTAACCGTATTCATGAGTAAATTCCCAACAGCGTGTAGTTTACAACTAGTTGTCAACGACTGATTTATATTAGCAGGTGTTAAGTCTTAGCTTCAAGGTGACATCGCTGACTTTGGACGTAGTCATTCATATTTTTCATAGAGATAATCTACCTATTGAGTAAAGGTAGTTGCCGAGTGCCGGAATGAGTCTACTTGATAAACAATAGATCATATATAGATCCGGAGATGAGCGCCAAGGGGATGATTCTTTTGTTGTCTCCGTCATTGTTCGATGTAGCGCGGTGTGTGACAAATGTGGTAATGAAAAATATGATATATTCGACATCTAAATAAATATACTGCCTCGTTGGTCGAGCGGTTGCTAGCGCGACTGCCGATCGGGAGGCCCTGGG
>DWEM01002600.1:0-11817 GCA_018245935.1 Agara belti belti | reverse complement strand
CACCCCCACATTTCACCAGTTACGTTTAAGTCCCACAATGGAATAGGTGGTGAGCCTATTGCCATGTACCGGGCACATAATAAAGTTGCAAATATTTCACAACAGTTTACATATGTATTTCATAAACCACTTTGAACTTCAATGCTCTATAACTCGCCTCAGTCTGAAGAACTCAAGTTACCTAATGCTTCGAAATCAATTATCAATCAGTTTTCTTCATAGTCCTCATCACTTTCCGAATTGTATTCCTCATTTTCCTGGAGTGTTTCTACCCGTGGTTTTTTAATTAGAAGCCCTTGCTTTTGTAACCTCTCTATAGCGTCCATAGTAGTTCGTTTGGTTGCATTCATAGCATCACTTCTTGTTTCGATCTGGGAAGACTGTTTAGCAGCTGCTCTTACTATTTTGAGTCCAGAGTTATTGTTCAGCTTTGTAATATGTTGCTCGGAATGCTGTTCTGATTTCATCTGCATTGCTGTAACTACCGATTTACCTTTTACAATTTTTGTCGCAGACGTACTAAAATCAGACTTGGTACTACTAGAGGCTGACGAATAACTGGCTACGGAGTCATCACTCAATTCACCCTCGAAGACATCCATGGGAGGAATAAGAGAATCTTTTGGTTTTTTAAAACAACTGAAATGTCCAGGTGTATCCTCAGATGGCCTTTTTACTGATTGATTCATAACTAGTTTGGAAATCTTCAATGGTTTACCTATGACAGGTTTTTGAACATTTGACTGTGGAGAGATTTTTCTGTGAGACGGTCCTGGTAGATTAGGTCTGTATATGTTTTGTTGTCTCGGTACTAATTGGTTCTGAGGTCTGACAGGAACTAATTGGCCTGTAGGTTTTATTGGTAGAGCCATTGTAGGCCTCGGGAAAGGGGCAGTATTCCTAATTTTGGTGCTCACTGTTTGTGCATTTCTTACCACCATGCCTTGTAATGGCTTACCTTGTTGATTGGGTGACATTAATCGCGGCCTATTAGTGCTTGTATTCTGATCGACTTGTTTCAAAGATTGATTAACTTTTCGTATAGTTTTTGTTACAGTTGTTGTTACTTCCTCTATAATAGTTTCAGATTGAAAAGTTTTCACAGTTTTCACTGTATTTACTTGATTCGTAACTTTTTGACTACTTGACGAGGCAGCAGCTTGATTTGTATTCTTAGGTAAGGCTTCATTATCATCTTGCCTTCCTCCATCACACGCTTGTTTAACGGTAATGCCTTTGGAAGGGTTCTTGATGATGCGCGTAACCTCCTCCTTTTTGTTACCAGGTGAACCGGCTGATGGATACTCGTTATTTTTTTCATTGAGTGACTTAATCGTCAATTCTCTGTTGTTTCTTTTAAAATTGTCTAAACAATTGGACACAGACTTCTCCTTTGCTAGCATATCAGTTCTGATGTGTTTTTCGATGTCTTCATTTGTTTCCTCGTCACTGTCATTATTATGAGTTTCTTCCTCAATTTCACTATTTGAGTCATGAGGCGATTGTACAATTACATTATCATTATATGCCATTTCAGTATCACTAGGAAATTCCTCGTTATCATCTTTGAGCTCTGAAATTTTCACTTTGTTTTCAGTTTCTGAGTCACTTTCTTCGTCATCCATATCGAAATTATCATGGTCATCGATATCGTCGTCTTTTTGCATTTGATATCTGTGCGAATCGGGAGAAGAATGTTGCGATTTAATAGATATGTTGTTGCCTAATCTTTTTAACGTATCATTTAGATTAATATTATTTTGTGCTTTTTGAGAATTAATTTTGCTCTTTGTATTTTTCTCTGTACTATTTTTTAAGGTATCACAATGAGTCTCTTTTTCAAAATTTACGAAATTTTTATTATTTGATGAATTAGGTGATTTTATGGTTACATTTTTGCTCAAATTTTTCAAGAAATTGACTGTAGTTGTTGTATGAGTTTCATTACTTTTTATAGTACTTGTCAATTGCTTAGAAATAGATTCTTCATTAGAAGACTCTTGATCACTGTCAGAGTCGTCTATGTTGAAAATTTCAATATCCTGATCTATTTGCTTGTTTATTTCAACTTTTTGGTATAATCTCGGGGGATTAGCAGACGGAACAGAGGTTTTATTCACTTGTATTTTATTTGTTCCCCTAGCAACAGGTTTTGCTGTAACATTTGTGAGTCGTTTTAAAATGTCCATATTAAATGACTTTTTCGAATTTTCTTCCTCTGGAACAATATCTTTAGGAGTGTTTTTCACATGAACAGATTTTTTTGTATCTTCGTTTCTATTAATCTTAGTTGTTGCATTTACTTGCTTTGTTATAGACACAGGTGTTTTAAAATTGGCATTATCCTTTTCCTGTATTGAATTTTTGGTAGTGATATTTTCAGATGAGTCATAATCAGACTCATCTTCACTTTCGTGAGTGCGTTTAGAAGTAGAATTCCCAGATATATGTGGTTTTATTGTTAACTCTTTACTTAAACTTTTAATAGTGTCTATAGACTTAGATGGCGAATCCACATTTATCTGAGATGTAGTTGATTTTTTCACAGTAACATTTTGCACAGGTTTGACTAATATTTTGGCACAATTTAATGTCATGTTTTTATCAATATCTTCTGCTTCGTTTTCCGAGACTGATTGCTCTGTCTCACTTGTAAAGGTTCTTACATCTTTACCTTGAGAAGATTTCACTGTGATGATACCACTTAAATGTTTTAGAACATCTAACGACTTATTAGTGGCTTGCATTTTATTTGAGTTTTCTTCTTGGCAATTTTCAATTAAAGTAGTGTTTGATTCATCATCAGGTTTTTTGGCAATCTCTTTATCATTGACTGTTGTATCCAACCCATTGTTTATTGCATAAGTATCGCCTTTATCACTCTCGTAAACATCCTTCTCATGTGGACTACTATTTTTCAATGGGTGAGGAGATTCAGTATGTGACTTCTGTTTGTCGAAATGTTCATTAAGATCAAGATTGTTATTATTATTCTTATTTGGCATTGTATTAACATTATTGTCTGAATTTATTGTTGTACCAGTTGATTTTGGTGACAAAGTATTTTTGTTATCGTCCATCTCAGTCTCATAAATATTTTTACCGTTGTTAATTACTTCCATTTCACTTTTTTCACTTTTAATATGTATATTACCTGTATGATGTGAAATCTCATCATTCTTATTTACTGTTGTTTCTTCTGTGTCACTTGTATGGGATACATCTAATTTTTTTATAGGTTTTAGAGTACCAGGATCATTAAATATCTTATTATTAAATAAATTATCAGCTACAGGTTTCTTGACTATTTGGATTTGCCTGTTGCCCTGATTTAATAATTTTGTTAGCAATTCATTTGATCCCGCAGCTTTAGGTGTTTCTTGAACTCTAACAGGAATACGATGGGGTACAAGTTTCCCTGTGCTGACAGTTAAATCCTTGTTAGTTTTTAATATAGGGGACTTTATAGCGCTCTTGCTTTTAACAGTTATACCTTGCTTCTTAAGTTTAGCTAAAGCTGTTGTAGGGATGGATTTTACATTATCTTTTTTCTTATATTTCTTGAGCACTTGCTGGGTTGGGACCTCTTCAATTCCTTGAACATCTAAACCATCACCAAATACATCCTTGTTCATGTTCAAGAATTCATCTAAAGTTATAGCAGGCTTTTTCGACTTTTTGTGTTTTTTATGTTTTTTTGACTTATGCTTATCATATGTATCCGTATTTACGCTTTCTCGAGATTCGTCCATTATTAATTGAAGAAACTTGTCCTGTAAAGTATTGAAAATAAAAATGACGGTGAAGTAAAATCTATACTAAATCACATTTCTTTTTTCAATAGAAAGAATGGTACAAAGTAGACATGATACTCCAAATTGAAGTGATGAAAAAGACATTGAAATTTTTAGAAACACTTCTTTAATTATTATGGCTAACATTAAGCAATATTTCTGTGATGTTTTTAAATATTGCCATTACAAACGATGCATTATGTATTTTATGTATATGTCTCAATATGTATATCAATTCGGAAGCGGGACCTAGTGGCGGACAAAATATTTTACGGTATGTCATATTTTCTTATTTATTTATCGACATAAGTTTTACTGAAGAAATACAATAAGTACTTTTTCTGAAGTCATGGGCTATTTTATTTAGAGATCATGATAATAATACTTACAATGCCTTCATTTTCAGGATATTTTGCCTCTTCCTCCACCTTCTCCATAACCGGTGGTACAGTGTCTAAGGAAAAATCACTAATTTCCATTGCCCTGAAACCAAACATCAAATTTACATGTCTCAAACTATTTGTTAAGCTGAGTAACAATGGGTTAGATGTAGTTTACTGGTATTTATGAAATAGTACTCTCTGATTGTCAACTCTCATACATAAAATCAGTTGAAGCCTTAACTGAAGGTTTGAAGTAACATTTTGTTAATATCGATGATAGATTTAAAAAAAATACTTTTCATTTTCATCACTGTAGACATCATCAGAAGAGTGAAAACTGAGATGTAATTCATAGGCGTCCAAATGGTAGAACACCGCCTCACAGAGTGGACATCGTAGAACTTCGTCTGGACTTTGATTTTCATCGCTGTGATCATCTCCCATATGCTTCTAAAAATTAAAACTATCTGATTAACAATACACACTTGGTATAATATTATGAAAAGTGTCCGCTTCTGCATGATGGAACAATGACGGACGGAATACTTATTAATTGCTTACATGTAAATTTACTTTGTTGTTGTATTCATCTCCACAGAAAGGGCAATAATAAATCTGTATCAACTCCTGCAAAAGGTACAAAACAATTAGAATTTAATAATATCTATGTAATATTAATCTATTGTTTTTAATTATGTAAACTATCTTTAACAAAGCTATTCCTATAACATAATTATTGTGTGATTGCTTACTTTGCATTATTACCCACACATTGAAACAATCTCTATAACATAATGTTAAAAAACGTAACATCACGCCTGTATGCCTGTAGGCGGAGGAGTGTAGTACACCCCCACATTTCACCAGTTACGTTTAAGTCCGATCCGATCGGTAGTCGCGCTAGCAACCGCTCGACCAACGAGGCAGCCAGTAATATAATGTTAATTAATAACAAAACAAAATATATTGGTTTAGACACCTGTGAATGTTTAGCAATCAAAATAAATAATAGTTTGTTTACGATTTCAATTAGAAAATTTACAAAAACAACCGGGTATGAGCAATATATAGTAAAAAATGTCAAATCAATATTACAGTGATTTGAGAAAATTAGGTGTAACTAGTAATAAAAGAAATATGTGACAAACAGTGACTTTGTAGCCACACACTGTAAGATCTTTACGTGACTAATTTGATTGCCAGCATATGTCTAAGGTTAATAAAAGTTTTTTTTCATATTTTAGGTAATTTTGTTATAAATCTATAAGTGCTTTCGGTATAATTTTCGTCAACGGTGACAAACTTTACAGACTTGATTCAACAATAGCGTTGATACACAACATCTATAAGTGCTAGATAATTTTTTTACTAACAATGATAAATTTCCCTTGTGTCATGCTAATCAAAACATTAATAGCAAATCTAAAATTAAAATCCATTGAATATCTCTCGAGATTAGCTTATTCATACAAAATTACAAATGTTTGAATACTATTATTGGATGCAAAATATATAAAACAGAAAAATATAATAGCATCTACATACTTGATTGTAAGTTTTCACTTTCTTTGAATGACCGATTGAAGGCAGTTCAGAATCTTGGCGATGAAAGAACTTATTATGATACACCATAGCTGATGGTACAAAGAAGGCCACACTGCAGCTGTCACAGTAGTAACTACTCTCATCGTGCTCAGACACTGAGCCATGATTTGTCTGCATGTGCTTATTGTACAAATGCTGAAAAATAAATATAGCACTTACTGTGTACATGACCATATATTGAAACCATAGATTTTTAGGTTTTTAAGTAAAATTGCTGTTTTTCAATGAAGTTGGTGCAAATCATGAAAGTTGTTTATTGAACATGTTTATCTACAATTTTGTCACTCATCTGTCACCTACTAACGATATAATGATCGTAAAAATGATCAACAATGATCAACCAAAAGTTCGGTTTCGGCCAGAAAATAGCCGAAACTCGAGTGTTTGTTAATTATCGGGCTGAGTTTTATAAATCCTGTACAATTGGCATATCCATGTTTATGATGAAAATGCTCAGAATTGCTCCACAATTCCGACCACCGTCTATGACATTCTAAAATGAAATTAAAATATTTAGAAATTTTAAGTATTATTTAAATAAGTATCGGTTTCGGTTTTGGCTAAAAAAATTGTTTCGGTCGTTCTCTACTGATCAATATAATATAATTATAAAATGTGATCAACATTTCCTCACGTTTTTTTATCTCTCACAGTTGTAGTAAGTAATATTTGATATTAATTTTACTGAAAATATAGAAGTTCGATATTCAGAATGATAAACAATTGTCTGCATTTTCAGACAGATGGAAATGCAGACAACTGTTTGTTGTTATTGTAACATAGCACTAATACATGATCAAATATGTGTGAAGAAATGAAATATTCTTCATATATTGGTTATATCAGAGAATTATCTTTCCCATATGCCTGACACAACATTTTAAGGCTAGCTACTTGAGTTCCTATGAAAACCTTAACTTTACCTTCATAGTGAAGAACTTTCCACACCACGGGCAAAAGTGCTTGGTATCATGATCAGGGTGGACCTTGTGTTTGTGTGTTATCGCCTTTGATATCGATGGGAACATCTCGTCACACACATCGCATCCTACCATCTCACCATCATCAGCCTTCTCACTCCCTGGCGCCTGCTCATTTTGCGAACGCGCCTTGTTCTTCGTAATGCTATTAAACTTCGGGTCGCCGTGCTTTCTAGATAACATTCACCAAGTTAGCCATATCAAAAGATCGCGTAAATATTATGCATGTTAAAATGAAACTAACCTGAAATGATCTTGCAGAGTTTCCTTGTCCTCAAACATTTCACTACAGAATACGCAAGTAAAATAATGCGTTGAAGTCATGTTTACGAATATTATAAACACCGCGTCAGGATATTCTGATACAGACAGATATTGCTTTAATAACAACTTAAACTTATTTTTTAAACGGAAGGTTCACGACTCCATGTCATTATTCTATCGTTTTTCGACCGTTTCATATTTGAATGCTATATTCGCTAAAACAAAGTATTTGTTGTTTGATATTTCATTCAATAAATTCACATTTCACTGACAACAATCGAAAACGTCCATCTTGAAAGCAAATTATACAGATAATCAAACGTCAACAAAGCCGAACGTACAACGAGCCAAATTTTAATGTTTTGTCTATAGTTTATAAGGATTGTAACAAATGTTCACAGCCTGGACATGCCATGTACAAGAGTGTGTAGGATCATACAATGTAGTCTCCCTACTCTTGCTCGCTCTTGTTTTGCTCTGAACTGTTGTGTTGTGTGCTGTTACCCAAGTGAACGGGTCTTGTGTGCTCTCCTTAGGAAAATAACAGCGAACTGTAACACACTCGTTCGTTTAGTTACAATGGTAACCCAATTTTCAATAGCAGCTTTAATTTATAATGTTTTGAGTCATACGGAGAGGGTGATATAATTTATATTTGGGTGAAATAAAAAATATTATGACCACATTAATCATTTACTTAAAAATAATTAAGGTGACATGGTAATTACAATAAAATGATTGTTATATGGAATTCCTTACAGAATCCAGCTGCTAAGTTATGCTGTTTTCAGTAATGAAGCTTATCAAAAAGATGTGCTAAATTCATTTAATTTTATGAATCAATATAAAATTTGCCGGTCTGGTGACAAATTTTTGCATGAATAGAATGATTTCTACGCCTAGATTAAAGTTATTAAAAAAAACCGTCGTGAGCGCACACGCACCGCAATTTGCATAAGGCATGAATTGTCATGTTAATGTTAATGTATAAAATAATTTACAAAATAGGTACAACACTAGGTATAATAGGTACAAAGTATAGATACTTGCAATGGTCTGATAAGAGATACGCAGATACCCCTCGTTTTTGTCGTACTATAACATATTTTGTTTAATTACTGTTTTATCACGTCGATATTGCGAGTTTTTTTACATTCGTTTTAAGGACATGTAATTACGGTTGTATCGCATTTCAAACATATATTTATTTGTTTTTCGTAAGCCCTAATTTGATATAGGTGTTTTTATTAAATATTCAATTCATTTAATTAACGAGGAAATATGACAAAATTTTACTCCGGTCTTAATCTTACAAAGCGTTTTTATTCAGAAGTTTCGGGTAAAGTTCGTGCACAAAAATATGTACTTACAAAATACTTTCAAGGTGAACCGAAGAAAAGCGATTTCAAGATAGTCGATGAAGAATTACCAGGAATAAAAGATGGAGGTAAATTTAAACTTGCAATTAAAAAAAATATAAAATATATATTTTTGGTACCTAGTGTAAAATGGAAATTTAGAGAAAAATATATGCAAAACCTTACTTCAAGTACGAGAAATTTTGTACGTCCAACACTAAATAAATTCAATGTCTGTGAGTGGCTTTTAAGTACTAAGTGGATATTTAAATCAAAGTTATATTGTATTCGGCGCAGTCGTGTTTCATTCGAAATACTAAAAGATCGTGGACGGCTGTTAGGAGTTTTTGACCAGTATTGTGACTCGAAGATGACTATATCATACTTTAAATGGCTTTTTTGATAGATATTTTTTTTATGATAGACATTTTGATAGATATAGATTTTTTTAATCTTTCCATCAAGATAAGAAGAGTACCTACCTACACAGATAGTGTTGAACATTACCTACGTTTTTTATGCACAGTTGCTAACATTCGATTATACCATAATCATTATTTTTAATTTCTGTATATATTTATTAACCGTTTCGCCTTTTTGGTGACTCTACCTAATGCTATTTTTAGAGTACCCACCTAAAACTTATTAATAAGAATGAATGATATATAAGCTTCCTTCGGTAATCAGTTCACGTGTTTTACTAGCAAATATAAATATATTTGTATGCTAGAAAATATAATGTACAACAACCTATTGTTGTCGAGTTTTATTCGAAACTTTATAAAAAAAAAAGTTAGCAATATTGTGAAACATTTGAGTTACGTATTATAATAATTATATTAAAATTTTGGGTTCATTTTTGTTTATTCGTAATTTATCTACTCAAATTGGTATTTGCCGGATTTGGTGTAGTACACGGGGTACTGTTAGAACGAAAGTCACATACTATTAAGTATTATAAGGATATATTATAAATCTTATTTTAACCAATTAACGTATATTCATTAACAGCTGCCTATTGGCGCGCAAATACAAATAAACGTAATCGTATGGTTATTATTAATTGTAATATGCAATTGCAATAAATAACGGTGAGGTATTTTATTTCAGAAATATTGCTTGAGGCTGAGTATTTGAGCGTCGATCCATATATGCGAGCATATATGATTGGCTTTAAATTGCCTATTGACATGATAGGTGGACAAGTGGCGAAGTGCGTAATTATAGCTATTTCTATTAGTTTATTTATTTATAAATACTATGCGAATGTTGTTAGATGTTGTTGCAGAGAGAGACTTGAATTTTTATTTGTAAATGCTTCCTAAAGATGAACAGTAGTGCTCTGAGATGACAGATCTGTCGATTAAATACGGATATTGTATATTTTGTAGTTATTTGTGGATACTTATATATAGGTACAATACAACTGACCTAACAGTCTGGGGGGTTGAATATGATGATAAGGTATCTAACGACATTGTAAAGGCTAAGCATTAAAATGACTCTTTTAAATAATATTATAAGTAAAACATTCTGACGGAGTATCATGTTATTTTGAAGATGTATGTAAAATATTTTCAGAATAATAGCTAGCCGCAACGAAAAGTTCCCTGTCGGTAAATATGTAACTGGATATTTTGGATGGCGGACACATACCGTTTGTAATCCGCAAAAAACGGATCCTTCGTTTAATCCATTGTACATTTTGCCGGACTTTAACCCTCACCCTCCGTCCCTTGCGCTGGGAATACTTGGAATGCCCGGGTATGTATCCTTATACGGATATATCTTTATATTCGTCGTACTGTAAGCATGGATGCATAACATGTGTCGGTAATATTGGTAGTTGATGTTTACAATACAATTTGCAATTTGTGGCACATTACAACAACAACAACAACAACAACAACAACATACCGTCACGCCAGGTCCCTTACGGGGTAGGCAGAAAGCACCGAGTGCCAAATATCTCTGTCCTTGAAAAATTATATTGTATAATAATATACCGCCAGAGAAACACATCCTGATAAAGAATTGTACACATTAGACAAACGTCATTGTACGTTTAGAATAACAGCTTAACGCTTACCACCTAGTACTTATTAGTTGCCTTCAATATTATAAAACAATTTTCAGTACACTCGTATATCGGGAAGTAAAACCTATTTTCGTAGCTCGTTTATCGAAAGACATATCGACGGAACCTCCGAGGCGTGTAATTAAAGTGGCGTCGATAGAGCGCCATCTGTCACTGCGCGGCGAAAGCCAACGAAGCGTGGATATTGCGAGAATGTCAAAAAAGGCAGTTCGGTAACCGGCCGATCTGTAAATTGTTTTAGGGAAATACCGACCAGACAGCGACATGCAGACAGGTTGTTTTTGGTAGTTTACTCCTTAAGAAACGTTTTGAGTTACAAGGCCCGGTACGGAAATTTTATGAGGAGTCAAATCAAGTGTAACATGTAACGGATGTGTCGTCAGCCGCTTATGGCAACTAACTATTATATGGCATCGTTTTCCGCTTAATTTTAGATTTAAATTCTGGTAGAACACTTGGAACGACTAGATATGGAGTAGATATTATTTTTGTTTTTGTTTCTGTTTCTGTTTTTGACCAATGACTTATCATTTTAGAAGATGCGTTCATTAACCCTCGTTTTCATGGTCATTTCATATCATAATTATCGTTCGTAAGGAGTAAACTCCCGTCGTGCGTCGGAGCTGACACACACACACTTTTTTTCATTAAATGTTAGGCTCGTGTGTGACTGCGAGCTCAATCCATGTAAGTGAGGTGCAGTGTATGAAATAGCACGATTGCCTAGGTGCCTCACTCTGGAAAAAAAAGAAACCGGCAGAGCATTCCATTCCTTAGCTGTCTGTACCAGCAAGGATTTAGCGAAACGCTTCGTCCGATTCAAAGAGACAACAAGACAACAGACATAAATTTCAAAATGATTTCAATGTACAGAATTGGACTGTTCTACAGTTTTATTATATGTATATACAATAGATATATACATAGATTACATTTGGGTGCGTATAACTGGGCAATGTGTATGAATATTTGCATATGTTAGAAACACGCTTTTGACAAGGAAATACGAGTAGCTAAAAGCATTTTCGGGCTTTATTGGCAAAGCTTTTAACGTAAGAGTACATTCGATAACTCCAGGTAACGTGGGTAACATATTCTTATTTCGTCCATTGTACTCAAAACGTATGACTGTATGTGACATAGAAATGTGACCTTTCTAATAATGCAATCGGCGTGTGTTCAATATTTCAATGTATAGTGTCATTTTGAGTGAATTAACTGTTAAGCTTACATATATGTACATATGTATATTGTAAAGTACAAAGACAAAGACAAAGACGTTTATTTGCACAAATATGGGTACATATAAAGATGTTACAAGATTATCAGTCCAAG
>DWEM01002599.1:0-11818 GCA_018245935.1 Agara belti belti | reverse complement strand
CCGGGTCACTACTAGAAATTCTAAATTAGAAAAATCCAACAGTACCCGACCCGGGATTTGACCCCAGGACCTCCTGATCGGCAGTCGCGCTAGCAACCGCTCGACCAACGAGGCAGCCAAATATCCAGGAATCCCCAATCAAATGGAAGCTGAATACGTATCTGCTAGACAATGTCTATATGTTTAGAATTAATATTATGATGATGTAAAATTTGTTTGTTTGTGTAATCCACGAATACAAAGTACGTATCAATGATTGAGTTGAATGAGATTGGGAACGCGTACATATATTTTATGATTACTACGAATAGAAAACGGGGGGTGAAACCGCGGATTGCCGCTAGTTAAGAATAAAAAAAAGAATCGTTCCCTTAACACCACTACATACTACTAAAATGTCGAAAAAATACAATAAAGCTTAAACAGGGTGGCGCAGTGTCTGTGAAGAGGAAAAAAGGGTTCAATATTTAATATGTATGCTAATACAACTTTATTCCGAACTTACATGGAAGGTTAATACATTCCGTTTCTACCTCTGAGTAGGGGTATAAAATGATGTTATACTGTGATAAATTTGCACAACCCTTTTGTTAGAAGTAAAGGTGGAATATAAGAAATATTAAACACAATAATGAATTCGTATTATTTATTAACCTGTTTATTTTTTTAATGTTCTTCTTTATTACTGACTAGCTTTTGTCTGCGACTTCGTCCGCCTGGAATAGTGACTTTGGGCACCATTTTAATTTCCTAGGATACTTTTATTGCAAAAGACACTACTCCACGCGGACGAAGTCGCGGGCAGAAGCTAGTGTAGCCTATATTGATCAGCGATAATGTGGCATTCAAATGGTGAAAGATTTTTTATAATCCATCCAGTAGTTTTCGAGCCCATTCGTTACACACAACATGCAAATCTTTCTTTTTTATTACATTAAGTATACATAGATGTTTCCAATGCGAAGATAGGGATTGGTAAGCAAATTATCTATTCTAACGATTTCAAAAGCAATGGCAAATCATTTTATTTTGACACTAATCATACCACCGCTGACGGATCGCTAGTGGCTTGTTAGTAACTTTAGGGGTTGTTGATCGGCAGCCTAAATTGGCGTTAAAGTATCATAACGCATAAACTCTAACGTAGTCGACGTGCAGCGCGTTGTCACTCGACCAAGAAGACATCCAATCTTGACGCGAGTTCCAGAAATTCAGCATGGCCTTTAGTTCGCGATTCGACCAAGGCTTCGAGCTATCGTCGGCAAACTCGTTAACGCCTCCAATTGTTAGCCCGAGGGAGATGTAAAACTGAAAGTTTAAGTGCAATCCAATTTCTACATTACACCTTTTTACAAAAGCTGTAGAATTATGACCAGATTCTAAAGGAGATGGATCTGAAAGAAGTATCCTTTCAGGTCCTGTGCAATGGTACGGGCACTTCATTAAATGTTACATTTCGAATGTATTGATTGTTATAAACCTTAACAAATTATCATTACAGAGATCACAGTTGTTATTTGTTTGAATAAAATTATGATAAATCCCAATATTCAGTGTTCCTTTTTTACCTATAATCTCTTTTAGCAACTGTTTTACGTTGTTTGGAAGAAATCTCTTTTAAGGGATAAGGCAATCTGTTTGTGGTTGTCTATATGTGCTTTATCTGCTGGTCTCAAGTGGGGTTGAACAATAAGGACTATTCCATCTAAAAGTTCTTTTACAATATTACAATTGTGTGTCAAATGTTTAGTATTGGCTTGAAAGCAAAGCAATATTTGATTTCTAGTTACCATTTCGTCGAAGGGTGCTAGAACGGTGCCCTTCATCCAGAGGGAGGAAGCTGGCAGCTTGCTCAGAATTCCATCAGCGAAAGTAGACCCGGGCGCTACTTCTCCATATTGCTTTTCATCAACAAAAAGTCTTATTACGTCTGTAAGAGAATTTTTAATGGGTCACAATCACTAAAATTTTATAGTAAAGGTAATATTTAAAATGTTTATAGGAAAGGGTTTTATGCTGATAAAGATGACATTAAAAACTGTATCCATAAAGAAACTATTTTGTTCAACTTTTCAAATTTCGAACATCGTTACGAAAAATTCATACATTTGAAACTGGACATATGATTCCATACATCCAATCCAATCAAAGAAGTAAATAACAGTTAATTATATAATTGGACCTGGTCTCCATTCCAAGGTATAATTATGGTATTTCCGACTCCATCGGCTGTTGCCAGTGGTCTCGTTTAGATAAGCAGATCTGCAACACGAATGGTTTGTAACGTTTAAAAATGTACAGTTCAATGACTTTTCTGTAAACTGCATATAGTGATTCCAGCTAGTTTGTTATACACCAGCTGCGAAAGACACATCTTCATCTTCTTTTTATTTGGGACTATTCCACACATGTCTATCAGATTCCAAGTTAGGCAATTGAATGCCTGTGTTATGGTAACCGGACAGCTGGTAAACATACATAATACACACACAAATGTGTGTTCTGGGCAGGAATCTCTAAGTCTCTCTCTAACCACTCGACCACGAGGTCAGTCTACCAATGTTCAATGCCATGTTATAGAGATTGTTTGAATGTTGCAATATTGCGCTCTGGAATTTACTGTTTGCTAATAGGCAAGGTTCCCGGTATGAAAGTAATGCATCAGTAATACTTATAGTATTTCCAACGTTCTTAGACCAACATGCACATTATGGTCTTCTTCGTTCCTGGTAATTGTTACTGTGCGGTATAAATTTACAATACCTTAACGGTTCAGATCCACTTAAAATGGGCCCGCCATACAATCTCTTGGAGTACAGTAAGTTTCCTTTAACGCAAGCGACCCGGAGAATCCCCGAAGCGTAGTTCAGGGTGCCGTATTTGTGGTCTCGAGGTTCTAATTGAATCTCTGTAAAGATGTTTTCGTTTAGCGCCACTTGGTGTAAAAAAAGATAGGTATAAGACATTGCCAAAGGCTGCAACGATCCCTTGAGGATCGTATATCGGGTCTTGCATAGAAGTATCCTAATCCTAGAAGGTCAGTTGTAGGTTCAAACGCAATGAGTGAGGTAGTTCCAAGGTAAGAAATCTGTGGAAGTATATTACGGCGATACTAAAGGAATCTGTGACAGTACTACGATACTGGATACGATCATTAAATTGAAGTCTTTAAACCTTACCATATATGAACTCGTACTAAAAATAAAAATGTGAAATGCTATGTGTCAGAACAGTTCTTTAGGCTTGTACCGGGAACAATCCAGCTGCCTTCCGGCATCTTAGCGCCGACTTCAATTCTTCCGTACTTAAAGCTGAACGAGTTTTTGGTGGTTATTTTGGCGGTGACGATTGGTGGCAGGATCTGAGGTCCGAAGGCTTCTCGATAGCACTCAATAGTTCCAGGCACTCCAGTGCATCTGGGAAATCATGGACATTTAATAATTTAAGACGATACAAGCTCCGGTGCAATTATCGATAGCAAACTAATGACATCAATGACTTAACTGTTACACAAAGCGATTTAAGTTAATTGTCTAAGATAGAATTTTAAAATTAGGGTTAATTAAGACTAGTCCAGTTCAAATTAACATGGAAACTAGATCGAAGGTTAATTTATAGTTATATATTATTGTAACAGTTTATTTATTTTCGTGTTTCAAAAGTGAGGAAAGAATAAATACTGTTCTGTCAATTGTAGTTTCTTCAGTACAGAGTTTTCGCCGAAAAATGAGTCCAAGGTAACGGGCTTTATAGTCAAAAATCCACTGCTGTCTCTAATATGGTCTCCCTTAAGGAACACGTTGAAGGGATGATCCTAAAAAGCAATTTATATAACTTTATATGAATGTAATATTTCAAATAATACAGTATTTTCTCGTTATCGTGAAAAGTACTGCCTTAGTTTGACTCTTTCAGCCAATATCGCAAAATAAATGAAATCTTAAGCCCTGACAGTGTAGTCGTGAGGATATTGGTTTCCAACCACCAGGGTCCAGGTTTCGGTTCTTGACTCGCACCTCTAACTTACAAAAATGATGTACGGTACTTTATAACATACATATCACCCGCTGTAATGGTAAAGCAAAGCTGAGAAGATCTGTTCACCTTAGAGCTCTCCATAATCTTATCCAAAGAGGTGTAAGTCTGCGTACCCGGTAAACTATGGCCATAAAGACAACTAAACTAACCGGTTCTCCAGGGATTTTGACCTCCGTGGTCCATATTTTCGCATCTATTTTCGAATTAAAGTTGTCTTCGAAAAGCAACTGTCCTTTGCAGATGAAACCTTGTACGGATGCTATTGTTTCGGATATTTCACAAGGGATCATGTGAGCTCTATCGGGTGCCTGATACCCTAGAATGCGATAAAAACCTTTTTTCATTAAACTTCGTTGTGTTCTACAAAAATAACATTTTCATGCGTTTCTCTATGTAGATCTGGATCATTCAATCACTAGAAACTGGTGGTTTGGAACTAATTCACCATTTATTAGCTATGGTGTCAGTAGAATTTAATCAGATCAGATCATCAGATCTGTAAATTTCGAAATCGCTTTTGAAAATGTACTAGGTAACGCCCGATTCCGAACATAACAAATTACAGCCAAACAGATGTATTAACAGTCGTCAATTTTTTATTCAATATAGTGTTTAATAAGGCAAGCGAGGTGCTAATATAATTTATAAAAAAATTATCTAGTTTGAGTTACACTGGTAATATTGAGAAGCCAATATTCATTCGTTTTTTGCCCTTGAATGTGATGTGATGTCTAGTCGTTGCACTAGCTTAAAGATAATATAGACGTATCCATGTTAAAATAAGACTAAAAGAGGAAAACGAACATTAATCTACAATTAGAAATTTAACGACAGTTAT
Organism: Agara belti belti; assembly: GCA_018245935.1. Classification (NCBI taxonomy): domain Eukaryota; kingdom Metazoa; phylum Arthropoda; class Insecta; order Lepidoptera; family Hesperiidae; genus Agara; species Agara belti. The sequence continues at coordinate 6,942 of DWEM01002599.1, read as the reverse complement.
AGTTATCGGGACTAATAGAGCTAGTGAATACATCATTAAGAAACAATTAATCATTAAGAAACAATTTTAATGAAAACAATCATTATGTCATTAAAATATACGGTTATTAATCTGAATGTATAATTAAATTCAAATTTAGAACCGAATCTGGTCATACAGAGAAACGATGTAATTTGCCGAGACGTGATATTAGATATAAATATATTATTGTAAAACATCAACTTAATGGAAAAGTAGATGATAAGTATGTAAGCTTTAATAGCCTCAGTATTTGAATATTTTGCATAAAGGGATGAAGAGGTTTACATATTGGTAGATATGGTTACACTAGACAATATTAAAAAAAAACTCTCGAGTTGTTTTAAAAAGTCTTAATTATAAATAAAATTACCATCAGAGCTTTCCAGTTGTCCATAACATGCTACAAAATTCACAACCAATACAAGAACAAGTTTAAGTTCCATAGTTACTTTTGAACACTTTTCAAACTCTGTAAATAAATGACTGATCCATAAGGTCGCTCGTCTTCTACTAAATATAAGTTGTACATGGAAACACGTTACTGAATGTGTTAATGTTACAAAATTAGGAGACGATCAAGCAAAGTATCTTATTGTCAACGATCAAAAGGTCGTTATGAGTAGATCTATTTTTAAACTTTAATGTAGACATAGATAAAACATCTGGTCACAGATTAAAAATAAATTAGAACGAATAGTCTTATAGGAAGGCGGGGGAAAAGAAACTAGAATTTTGAGCTAAGAAAAACATTTATTCGAAATCACAACCTACAGAGCGTAGACCCGTACGTAGTCAACCCTCATCTCAGGGGTATACCAGGATGCGAACCAATCCTCCATGTGGTACCAGAAAGAGACCATAGCCTTCCTGCTACTGTTCTTCCAGGGCTTCTCTGGGCCGTCGGGGAAGTCGTGGATGCCACCGACCCGAAGACCAATAGACACGTAGAACTGAAAAACAATTTCCATAATGTTTAAACGATATCGTTTTGAAACACAAAAACAATTCTCAAATTCCCAAAGCGGAATAAGTACAAAATTCATTATATTGAATTTCCGGAAAATAATGTCTGACGTTAATAAGTAATCATTCAATAAACATTTATCGATTCATACATAACTTCCTGTTTTGGAATTGAAATTTGAAGTTTTTATTCTTCACAGCCAATTCGTTAAGCGGTAGGTATCCGAGGATACTCTTAGTAAAATTCCTGACCTTTACTGGTGCAGATGCTTTTAAATGACTATCGCAGACTAAAAGCATCTGTATTCGATGGCAAATACCTATGAAATTACTGTATGAGAATACTGACAATTGTGCTGCTGTTTGAACCTCAACTGTACCCTTAGACATTTTAAATGATCAGATAATGTTTAATCTTTACCTGCCACAGTCGTTAACACCGAATTACAAATGTGTTTAATAGTGATGATTCTTTGTCGTGTTTTTTTTACATTAAGTTATTTTATAAATTATTATTTCCTATTCTTAACATACTGCGCTTTTTGAAGTATAAGATTTTCTTTATTTGTTATAGTTATTTGTATTTGTATACCATTTCATCCAGAGGCGCCATCAACGATCCTCTGCTCCACAAGGCGGCGTGAGGTACATTGTGTTGTCTACCACTGGCAGCGAAACCCTCGCCAGGGTTGACAGAGCCATACATTTCACCATCGACGAAAAGATCGATACCGTCTGAAAGTTAACGTTAAATCTCCAGTCATCAATTTAATTACAATTACTAGGGAGTTTAGGTTTATGTGAATTTGGCCTACTTATCATCTTCTGGTCCATAAGAATGGTCCATAAGAATTGATAATGCTCTAAATTGAATTTGTCATTAGAGTTATTGTTCAACAATATTATATTCTTATGCCCCTTTATCATTAATGATTTAAAATATTCTGTATGCCACCTACAAAACATTTATTAACTAAGAGGCTACTTTTGGGAGATTGTGAATAAGGGGCCTGTATACCTGGCTTCCAAACCATGGTGTAGTTGTGGAAGTCCTTATTCCAGCTGTCGATTCCGATTTTATTTTGCAACAGGTGCGACCTGTACGGTTCTTTGTCAGAGAGAACTGGACCACCGAACAGCTTCTTGGCGTTAAGTGTATTTCCTGCGGCAAAAGCCACCCTCATTATGCCAGATTCGTAACGTTGCCCGCCATAAGTGTTGTCTCTAGGCTCCAGGTTTAATTCTGAAAAATAAGAAAGCATATTTAGCACTATTTTCACGGTAAACGAGGCATTTTTTTTTGTAATGCAGGTCGTGGAAATGCTTACCTGGTAAAATCCAGCTACCGGAAGGTAACTTAGCTCTTATTTCAATTTTGCCATATTTGAAGTTGAAATTCTTTCTTGTGTTAATCTTTCCAGTGATTACTGGTGGAATGATATCAGCTCCTGACGCTACTCGACTGCATTCACGACTTCCTACTAGACCAGTACACCTGTAATTATGTAGGTAATGTAAAATAGGAAACCTGCCATTTTCTTTAAGTCATATGTCGCTTTAGTACACAATTCCGACTTTAATTTCCAGCAAAATGTAATACTTCCGACTCTACTGTAAAAATGCAGAAGGATTGGTTACGAATAATGTATTTATTATAAAAGTTTTACTTTTAAACTTAAGACTAACCTGTCGGTCAAATCCAAAGCTTCATTGGTAAAACCTTCACGATAAACTTGTTCAGTTATCAAAGGTGTAATGACCAAAGACCCGGCTTCCAACTTCAGCGTCTTATCGGGCATGTAAATGTTGAACGGATGATCCTAGAACAAAATTATTAATTTTATTAGAATTTCAAAATAACTATCGAATTCGCACAAACAACACTCGTCAGATTTGTTCAAATCCAAATTGGCTTCAACTTAATCTACTAAACATTTTTTTAAAGGTTTTAACGCCACATTTGCTTTGTTAAGCTTTATTGTCATTTCCAACCGGTTGGTAAGAAAAAAGTCAAACGATCCGTTCCGCTTGATGTTAAGTGTTTATTTCATTGCAGCTTCTTTAGAATATAACCGGATTAAAGTGATTGTTGGCTATTGTTTTTGTTACTGGATTCTGGAGCACCGTAACAACAAACCGTCTTGAAATCTCATTCAATTTCAATGCCAATTATGCCAAATACTCGAAATGTAATTTTTTCAGTCTTTCCTTATAGATATGTTTCTTTTTACATTCTATTGTTTTTACTTCATCGTCAGCAGCCGACCTCTGTCTATTATTGGATATCAAGCGTTGCCTAAGCGATTTGACGAAATAGGACTTAATTTAACCTGTTTAAACTTCAATTGAGACTCGGTAAACAACGTGAAATACAATCGTACATATTATGTATCACCAATCCATTCTGTTCATTGTATGTAGTTGTATAATGATCATATGTTGATATGGATAAGGAATGTTATCATTGTTCAACTACAGACCGTGAACTCCTTATAACAAGTAATCAAACAAGTTTCTTGTTAGTCGTAACGGTTTAATAGCCATAATCACATACAATCAAATAATAATCGCATGTTACAGTCAAGTGAAATAATACAGAATTTTAACATGTATTCTTTCACACATTACATGTCAAAAAATATGTCTCACGAAAAATCACTACTTTCTTGTCCAGAACTAATTTTGTAAGCTGTTAATTATACTCGATAATAACAGTAATAGTAAATAATAGCTTCATTTGTATAGATTAATAGTAGCTTCTAGTGTTCTCCAGCAGTGACAATAATTATTTATTTATTTTCAAAGCTGTCATTAAACTTGAAGTCGTCGTAAAAACTGCATTTCTCAATGCTTAATATTGATGGTCCTCTAAAGTCTTAAGTCGGGTGTTTGTAGCTGCAACGAAATGTCTAAATCCTTCTAAGTCTTTATGGCAATTTTTTAGAGATTTTGATGATTCTTCTATTTTGTCCTTAAGCGCCACTATTTCTTCTACGAGTTGGCGCACTTCTGTAGTAAGTTCCTTTATTTCTGACGTTGAATCCGTGTTAGGTTTATATCTTGAGGATTCTTTTCGATAGTATTTCTGTTGTGAGTTCTTATCGCGTGTGGTAGTTGGTCTACTTATATTTTCGAGGCCGTCCTTCCTTTGAGAGCAGCAGACTCGACATATGGATTTCTGGAGATTAATCAATATCTGTGACATATTTTATTGTAACCGACCTACTAGAAGTATGTTGATAACTTTGACCATAACTATTGAAATTCATTATTACCTCAATTTAACGTAATGCTTGCTTACCTGATGTCAACGGACATTTTATTACATTTTTCTCATTGACTATGGAATTGCATTGGCAAGATCATCTGTTTAGAAATGACATAATTGATTTTAAATTATAATCGGGATATAAAAAATAATTTAAGGAATACTAACCGGTTCTCCGGGGAATTTCAGTTCCTTCTCCCAAGATCTAAGGTCGTTGATGTTCTGCACATCGAACTCCTCGTCGAAGATCAGAGCGCCCCTGCAAATGCTGGACACATCTTGGACCTGAGTTTGTGATATTTCGCAAGAAACTGGTCGCGGCGTGCTACCCTTGGCAGGGTCCACGGCCACGCCAGTGCTTGGATCCTTATTTATGTTCACTCGGTTACCCATTTCGTCAACGAACTCTGTAACAGTTATTTACTTATTTATAAAAGGGATTTAACCTACGTCTGTAAATGATATAAGAATAAGTATTCATAATATGTTATAGTTTCAAGTTAATTTATACAAACGTATAGAGCGAGACTCCAGAAAGCAGACTTTTGGTATCTACTGCCTATAGACAAATATCCTTAATATTTTACAGATGCGTTTAATTTAAAGAATTTAGTATATTAATATATTCATGTAAAATTATCACCTCATCATCAGTTACCTGTGACTTCCCATTCTCCGTTATCCTGTCTGTAGCCAAGCCCGTCTTTGATGACGTACGTCCAGAAGTAGACTTTGTCTCCGATTTTCAGCTGAGCGTTCCTATCCCTAAACGTCCATCGTCCATCTCTGACCTTGGTTATGTCTCTTGACCAGTGACCGCCTTCCAAGCCATCCATCTCCTCGTTTAGTTTCCCATGGAACGCAAACAGTGAGAAGCCCTCATCTGGAAAATGTGCAATTCATGTGTGAATATTGCGTAGTATCAGAGCAAGTTTCGTAACAGTATTTATGTGAATAGCTTACAAATAACTTGGTAACCAAGCCAAATACTTTTAAGTTCACCTCTTAAATATGTAAGACAACGCTCGCCATAAACTGAGTCTATTAAGAAACGCAATGTTTCTTTACTTATTTTCCTTGTATCATAGTGTCCTCATATGAAGTTGCATAAAAGTAAGTTGTTGTAAGTTGCGCTAAATACAATTTATTCTAACTCCAAATTATTGCAGCTTTTAGGAATAGTTTTTTTGTATGTGTTTAATGATATTTAGTATAGAAAGAGCAAAATAAGGATATAAATAATTGAGTTTTTGCTCCATATAAACGAGGGTTTTGCACCTACTTGTTAAAATAAACGTGATTGCTTATTATCTCGAGGCGTGACTCGTTTTTATAAGCGTTTCTATTTATATACGTGCATACATATGTAAAATTTGCGTCTGCCTCTAGCTTAGTTATTATGCTTCGACATAAGAACGATTTACCATCAACATTGTGCTTTGAAAAATTAAAAAAAACATTAAACCTTGTGCTTAAACATTAAGCTTTTGCTCGCGGCTCCATTCCAAATCGAAATTACAAAAAGAAATAATAATAAAGACCTGGACCAAGCGATCAAGGAGGCCTGGACCAAGCGATCAAGGAGGCCTGGACCAAGCGATCAAGGAGGCCTGGACCCAGCGATCAAAGAGGCCTCCTCTCAAGCTTTAGTACGGAGTGGATTATAACGGAGTTGACTATAATGGTGCAGGCATTTTGTAACTTGCAACAACAATGCATAAACAATGCAACAAATCGCATCCTGAACAGTATTTCCCAGTTAATAATACCCTTTATTAATGCATAAATTGATAACATTTATCTAAGTAATTGTTTATTAACAATGCACGATGTTTATTGTATATAGAATATAATGCAATAATAAGCACTATGTGCGTTACGTGACACATAATTGCATATAAATGTAATAATAATATACAATTGTTTGTACGTTTGTATGTTTGAACGGATTTAACTGAACCGTATCCAAAGAATGTTAGAGAGACTTCTTTTTTTAAATTAACTTTACCTAAAATGCTGTACGCCAGTCTTTCTCAAAGAGGACGATACATCTTATAGGCGCTGGAGCTTTTCAGGGGGGCGGTAAAGGGAAGGGATTTATGACACACTAGCTATATTTAAAATAAAGTAAATTAGGGGGACGCTAGAGAGGCAGGTTTTTCAAAGTTCAGTCGCTAGTTATCTTGACTGTTGAACCGGGGTATGCAGATTCGATTTCCGCTCAGGACAAATATTTCTGCGATGCAAATGAATATTTGTTATTTGTTTTAATATTCGTTATGACATTGAGTTTTTTTCGGCTCTCTTATTGGTCCACTGCTGGACACAGATCACTTCTCGTAGTGAAAGGATTTTAGGTCATAGTCTACCACGCTGGCCAAGTGCAGATTGGCAGAAATCATACAGCTCAGAAACATTATACATTTTTATATAATAACATCTCTAAGCTTTCCTCACGATGTGTTCCTTCATTATTATAGCGAGTGATATTTACATTTTTAACTTATAAAACGCACTTAACAAGTCGGAGGTGCGCGCTAGGATTTGAACCCAGATTCAGGGGATAGCAGGCTGAATTTCAAAACACTAAGCATAGCCTATTCGGTTATTTATACTTTGGATATTGATATAATATAACTGTTATCTTTTTACAATAACAGCGGCACCGCCTGGTTAGAGATCGTTGGCCG
>DWEM01002598.1:0-11818 GCA_018245935.1 Agara belti belti | reverse complement strand
CTGAAGGTGATTAGCCCTGAAGAGCCGAGCTTGTAGAAGATGGAGTCTTCATCCAGGTCTAAATTAAGTCGTTGGCTGATGCTCTGTTTATGTGATAAAGAAACATTATACCAAAACAGCACTGCACTATAAATTAGCATTGTCTGTCTGATGCGACATTAAGAAGCGACTGTTTAACTTATTTACGACGTCTGGTATTGAACCGTTATGGTTCAAATTTCAAATCATAGAAATCTAAATTACTACCTAATTCTAATCCTAGATTCGTACCTACTGTGACGCAAGCTATAGTGTAAATAGCTGTAACTTTTCAAAGTTCTTTAATAATATTGACCTAAGGAGATGTGGACAAAAGTAATACATATTTTCTAAATAAGCATAGCAGCACATACTCAGAAGTCTACTAAAACAAAATAAAAATGTCAAAGAAGATATTTGTATACGTGGGGATACATGCAACTTATAGTGTTAAATATCTAGATCTATAAGTTAGAAACGAATCTAATGTGTAAAAACAATAACAAATAAAACAACAGGCATAAGAACGAATAAGACTACAAAATAACATTTAAAAAAATCTAGTTAACCTATTGAAACTAAATGTCTGCGTGTACTATTTAGACGTGCCAACGATGGATTAACACGGTAGGGGCGAATCAAGTAAAACCTGTGCAAATACAAAAGAGATATTACAAAGATGTGAGCGGTATAGATATTGAGAAGAAGAGAAGGGACAGTACCTCATCGATGTTCTGAAAAGACAAGAAAGTGGTGTAAGTGGCTTGAAAGAAGGTGCTAGTGCGACAGCTTACTGACTGTTCAAGAGGAACACGAACATTTTGACCAAGGTAGTATAGTAATTTGTTACACTGGTAAAAAATGCAACAAGTAAATATAATTTGCCATGCATTACAAACTAATTGCTAATAACTTTGAGCAGCCAATTATTCAAAACTTTTTTTTCATCAATACATTTCGTCTAATATGTCTATATTATATATATATAACGTTCTATATTATAAGAAATGCTAAGATATTAAGGATGTCGCATTTTTTGAATCAATATTTTACTAATCTTCAAGTCAGTGTTTACATTATAATTTAAAATAAAATTGTTAGATAATTATAAATATTTGTAAGTGTAATTAGAACAAAGTAATTTCTTTCCACAAAATTAACATTTCTCTTTCAAATAGAATTAAGAAACTTATGTAAGATAAGAAGATAATTACAAATAATTTTCTAAATCTAGGCTTAGTAATAATTTGTTAGTTGTAAGATATATTGTATTATTCAAGAATATACCAAATTTCTTTTTGTATAACAAATGTGTGGTACTGGAAATAAGATTACATACAATATAATACATTACATACTTAATATTGTATCCATTTAATTTCAGAAATATAGATATGTACCATTTCATTATGTTAAATAAACTTACCTTTGGATCGTATCTTCTGTATTGATCTAGCCCCAGTCCTGTGAAACAAATAATTACCAAGATTGGTGAAAATGACTAAAAATAATTATATATCACCTTATACTTTCAAATTTATCTTATCCAGAAATAGCATTCTACTCATAGAAGCACACCTGTAGCTTAGGATGACTTAACATTTAACATAATCCTTCACAATACATTTATGGCATGTATCACTAAAAGTTAATTACCATCAGGCTGTTTGACCCCTGGCGTCATAGACCGCAGGAAGTCATCGGGTGTCATGAACACCTCGTGCTGGTCATGATGCTGAGCCTGCAAGGTGGCGAAGTATCGAAATACCTTGTCCGGTGTGGAGTACTGACGCATGCGGTTTTCATATTCGATGATCTATTCGGCAGCGTCCCAAACCAAATAGTGATTGTGAGATGTAAGCTTTTTTAGTTAGTATTTTTGTTTCTTTTTAATTAGCAGTAACAAACGACCAAGGTTAGAAGTGGTCATTGCCCTGACACGGATGCCATGTGTCCTTAGATGATGTTGTTGGCAATACTTTAGCAAGGATTTTATGTTTTAGGGGGCAAGTTAAGCAATGGTTGACAGTTTTAGGTAGTACTCATTAAGACTTGTTAGTAAATTAAAGGGCTAATTTTGAATGACAGTGAATACGTTTAGTGATATTTTTATTATGGTTATACCTAACAGCCTTAATGGTCAAATGTCTGGTGTTCACTGCAGACAGTACACATCATATTGATTTATGATATGTTATATTTAGAGGTGTAGAATTAGTATCTATATCTATAAATTCAATAAAACAGTTGTAGGTAAATTTGGATATTGCAAATTGTAAGAATAATGCAATAGTTCAACAACTGAATAAATGAATAATCCATAACTAGTTAAAGTAACAAAATAAATAATTTAATAAGAGTTATAAGCTTTCATTCAATAAAAAATATGATATATCTAATTAAAAACTATTAAAAATATGACGTTTAAAAAAATTGTGAATGATAGCAAAAATATGGAAAAAAAATAAAAAAAGTACCATCAGGCTGCTTCATGCCAGGTGTAATAGCTCTCAAAAAATCATCAGGTGTCATATAAACTTCTGTGTTTTCTCCATAAGTCAATTTAACAGTGGCAAAGTATCTGAATATTTTATCGGGAGTTGAATAAGCTCTCATACGATTTTCATATTCAATGATCTATGTTCAGGAATACAAACAAAATAAAAATGAAACAAAATAATAAAAAAATATTTGTTCGATGTTGCAATTTAGTATTAAATCCTTAATTTCTATTAATCTCATTATAATCTTTTTTTAAATTTTTTTACCTTTGTATGTTCACTACCAAATTTTAGATAAAGTGCATTAGATGGAGTTCACAATTTTGTGTTTAAAACATATACAAAAAAATACAGTAAACTTATTGTGTAAATGAAAAGTATTATATTATTGTTAAAGGTAATCATACCTTTCGGTCTCGGAAACCAATTTTCTCCTTTCGAAATCTCTTCTTTCTGGTGTCAACTTCATTCTCTGAATCTGTGTCAACGATCTCTTCTGCAGCAGTTATTGAAGGGAATAATTGGCTTCTCAACCTTAAAATATGACTTTCAGTTGTAGGATATTTCTACTAAGTTTTTGTACACAGTAACTGTAAGTAATATAATTAATACAGCCAGCATAATTAATAGTGCATAGATAGTAAATGTGTAGAAATGTGTATAGTTACACTACCACATCTCTGAGGTGGACTGATAGAAAATGCTATTTAACATTAAGTCTGCTTTTTCTACCATAACTAAAATAGTTCAATAAAGCATGAATGAATAAATATTTCACATAAAGTACTATTTACATTTACATATACATTTTGTAAAGAAAATCTATCCCCCATAACTCAATTGTGACTTAACACTACTTACACACACCCAAATTGTTTAAGATCAATTTAAACATGAAAAAGATCATGGATATATATTGTTTTTCTTGACGATCTTCTCTGTGATTCTGTATAGTTGTATAGAAACCTAAGGATGCAATGTTTTTAATTATTTTAATTTTGTAATACTTAGGAATCGCCAGAATTCACTTGGGGTACTAAAGAACAGTTGAGTATGAACAGACTGTTTTGATTGACGAAAAAACTTATGGCTAGCTGGTGTATAAAATTATCATTAATATACTCGTAAAATTTATCATTAATATACTCATATACTAATTGAGTCATGCCTCGTTAAATAACGTCTTCCTTATAATTACTTACCAAATTGTATATGATGTAAAGGCAGCAGTAGTAAATAATAACGAATATAATAAATACTTCGATGTATTTTGACGTATATTTTCATGATCATAGAACTTTTTGGTACATGAATAATTGCGCTGGATTTTGTACGACGTCAGAACAGTTGGTGATAATATCTTGTATGTATTTCCAATTACCTGAAATTTTCTTATACTACTAATTTCGCTAGATATTTTTAGGAGACGTGTAGAAATGCTGTACATTTTGATCGCTTTTTGCAACCTGCAAATGACTTTAAATTTAATAATTTATATGTATTTTAAAAAGCGGATTTCCTAGTTCTCGACCACTTTCTCATGAATACAATACGTCAGGAAGAGCAACATTTATTATTTTAACTCTATAATAATACAGAAAAACTTATTCAACTACTCGAGCTTGACATTTGGCGTCAACTGTCATTGTCTAAATTCCGTCAATGTAAATGTTGAAGTACTTTTCAAAATTTCTCACTCTTGTCATTTCAAAGAGGATAGAAATTATTTATTTATGTATATATCGAAATCGATGCCATACTCTATTATACAAAGCAAAAAAATTAATTGATTGGAAACTGAACCAGAAAAGCAACAGTATACATTTTAATAATAATTTGTGTTCAGAACTTAAACAAATATTAATACGTCTTTATAAAGTTAATACCTACATAGAGGTTTTGAAGCATTAATTGACATGTCTTAAAATAAAATACTTTCAAATGAAATGCTTTATAATAACAATAATGATAATAAATAAGCTGAAGGGAGGAGCTCACTGCGATTTTGTGTAAGGATTCAGTAGAGCGTTTCATTAACACGTCTGCATCGCTACTTATTTTCTTTTGTCTCATTTGTAAAATGCGACACTAAGCGATATCCTTTCAATTAAGTACCGTTACTAAAGTGTGACTGTTTCAGATAATATCGAGTAAAACTGCGGGATGTTAATGATACTTGAAAGATGTTTAGTAGACGGGCGGGTTACTGTTGTGCGAATGATAATATCAATGCCGCATAATGTCTGTATCACGATAGTAGCGATGCAAAATCATGGTACGTAGGCGAAGACATTCGATTTGCGATAGCATGACGACTGTAACGCCGCGCCTTTTTGCGACTATATAACGTACTGAAACTAATAAAGATGAGAAAGAAAGTTGTTTACAAAATATTGGTAATACTATTCCGCCAAAGATATTGAACAATGAATTTCTGCAGGTATTGCGTATCAAAAAGGGGTTTATAATCAATTTATTTAACCAATAATTCTTATTGTTACAGATTAATTTCTGCTCAGCATTAAATATATTAAAGAAACAAATGCCTCTTGTCTATGGTACTCAATTTTTAACCTCCCTCTCTCATTTTTATCTATGCCGTGAGAACGGTGGAAAGTAAAGTAAAGCACAAAACGGCCGAGAAAGATGTTTGATATTTTCTTTAAATTATTTCAAAATTAATATTGCGTACTTTAGTATATTATCCCAATAGTGTCAAAGGTAAATTTTTTTTTAACTCAAACGCACTCTTTAAATATAAATTTATCACACGAACAATAGAATTTTTGAAATTACAAGTGTTTCATAGTGCTAACATTTCATTTTGTACGTAATAGAAAGGAGTGTTATATAACCTTGAATCACGGGATCTCAGTATTAATTACTTCAATATTTCATTTCTGGATAACTCAGGATTAGGTAAGATGCTGTTATTTTATTTCTATAAGAAAATGCGCCAAATATATTGATCCCTGGAACCGCAAGGCATGATGGCAACTGTCACAACCTAATATCTAATATCATTATAATTGTTTTTATCTATGTATCGTAATAATCTTTATTCGCAATATATATTACTGTAGAAAAACATTTTATTCATCTTGTTATTATGAAAGTATTAGATAATTTTTCTGGGTCAAACTACGAAAAAGTAACCTTGACATGCCAGTGGTAACCATGGCTCGAAATACGCGATATAGCATTAATAAATTTACAATGGAATATGTATTATAATAGGAATATGTAATTTCGATGCATATTACGTCACTCATTCTTAGTTCCACATTCAATAATTTCTACGTATGGAGAACACATAAAACAATTACTGCTTTTTAAAATGTAAATTATTACAGCATACAATCCACATTCTTATATAGTTCATTTAAATAAAATAAAAAATCAGATTAAATTTGTGACAAAATTTTGCATTGTTCATTTTCTTATAGTATACTATTTACAATGCATTGTGAAATTTGGTCATAGGCAAATTTTCTTCAATATTATAGTTGATATTATATAGTACACAAGTAAAACATGACATGTGCTCACTTTGTTTAAGAATGCAAAGAAGTGTCATTATGCAATATAATGTGAATATTTTCAATAAACTTTTAGATAACTTATATATTTTTTCATCACTGAATTTTATATTATTTGTTACTGTTAACTATTACATTAAACTGATTTTGTTAACATTTACATACATTTCTTTATTCGGGTGAACATGTATTCATAGTCTATATTAACTTCAAGTTAACCACGCTAACATACTGGTTAACATATTAACTTTACAGTTAATGTGATTTAATTCTGTATTAACAGTATACAATCAAATAAGTCTATATTTAAACTGGATGCCTGCCAACTGTGTTAGAGTTTAATTTAAAGTGTCCTCCGATTTACAATGAATCGAAAACCAATAATTACCTGAGAATTTATTAACACAAGTAAAAGGATAATTGAAATACCTGGGAACTGTTAGTACAGAAGAATACCTGTAAAATTATTTGGCTCCCATTAAAGTAATAAAATTTCAAGTATAATTTTTAACAAACAATACGTTTTTTGAATCCAATATTCTTAAGTAGGCTGTTTGTTCTGTTAAGTTAAAAACTCACTGCTATATAAACATTTGTGTAGATTGCCAAGATGCCCTGTTTGACATTGTAATGGTTACAGTGACCCACATATAGTTTTAATATTACTTTTTATCTCATCATCATGCTTGCTTTAACACAGTTACAAATATATATTACTTGTATGTTTCTTCAAGTCATTTTATTGCATTAATATGAAAATTTCACTATTCATTGAACTTTGTTAATGTTTTGTAATGCGTTAATAAGTACTGCATTAGTATTTGATATATTTATCCTTAAACTGTGTTTGTCTAAGTCTGAACCATTGCTCAAAGAAAATCAATAATTGAGCTATTTAAGCTTTTATGAATATGATTATTTTATGACAATTATGTTCCTAAATCTGTGAAAGATAAAAATTAATTTTTATCCTTTGTCTATCTGTGAAATTCATTATGGAAATTTTGGGTACTGATATTTGTATTTATTTTTCTCTCAGAAACTTAATATTCAATGGTAGTATAATTGTGTAGTGTAGTATAATTAGACAATAGTTCCCTTATCATTCTTATTAGTTCTTTATTATACAATAATTGCCATTAGATGTCTTATGTAATATTTCTGTTTGCTTTTAAGGTATCATTTTACATTTCTTAATGGAAACAATGTTTCTAAATGGTATCTCACATAAAAATATATTTGGTACTTTGTGTAGCAATATATATTGCGACATACTTATTGGGATAGTTTGTGTTCATGTGTTTATTGTTCACAGAATCAATACGACAGTGATATTTAAAACAAATTAATTAAAAAAGGAATAATCATGCATCGTGCCAGGGTGGTGTTCAAGGCAACAAATACAATTGGCAACTCGGAAAGATTTGCATCATGGCTTCTAAACAAACCCCAGGTAAGGTTTTTGTCCATTTGGTTTAAAGAATTCTATTTGTTAAGATTGCTATCAAGAAATTTTTCTTCTCAGATGTACTTTATTGAATGTATACTGTCCATGACAAATGCGTCAAATTTCTTGATAAACAAGCATAGTGAGGAATTAGTGGATTATAACATGAGGTCATCCTAACTTTTATGATGTTATGTTTGGATCATCATTAATTAGGACTGTCGTTATTTTGTAAAAGTTAAATCTCTGCTCATTTTTATTTGATGTAGCATTAATAAGTATGTATTTTTTGTAGTGAATATTAACATTTATGTAAATGTATTTTAAAATCTGTTCAGCTGGGGAATAGTTAGTTTATAATAACAAATTTGCTGCATATAATATAAGGAAAACACAGGAAACCAATCGGTTTAGATTATTCTTATTTTAACAGAAATTAGGTTGACTTAACCTTGTCTTTGTTTTCACAATTATGGAGTATTTATTCTTTAATCAGTTTAAGGTTAAGGTAATGTATTTGACAGCAAAAAATCTTATCTTGTGTGTCCTCTAGACATTGGCGGTGTTGATAAAAATGTCTCCATTATCAGATAAAAACTTTGATAAAACAATAACATTGACCTATCATTTGACACTTTTTATCCATGAATCACTCTGAACGCTTTAACAAGTCAAAATTCATATTACGGTTATGATGCATCTTAACTAGTGAAATGGAATTAATATAATAGAAAAGTTATGAATATTACCTAATGGCCTCTAGGAACTCTAATAAACAGGAACCAGTACTTTCATCTGTAAAATGTTTGACCTTCTATATAAAAACAGTTTTTCTTCAATTGAATTGTCGGCAACATAATTAAGGAGTTCTTACTTTGCTTTGAAATGGTGGCCTTTTGTGTAGTTTGATTCCGTTAATGAAAATGACTATAATAATTGTAATGCAATTTAAGCGAAGGTACTGTGGTTCTTTTAGATATAATGGAACATACTAGTTTAGTTTTCAAGTCACCTTTTTCTTTGGCAAGTTGTAAATTAAGATGTTCAAGGCCAATTTTATATTACAATGACAAGGCATAATTTGCAATAATTGAATGTACTAAAGTCATATCAATTAAAGTTTGATTTAATGTGTTATTAACTTTTTATCAGTAGTAATTAGTAATTAACTACCTTAATTCCTATCTTTAGAACCAATTAAATTATCTACAAAGGCATGATTTCGTGTTGATTTGATATCTTTGCAGTTTTTTTTCTCATTGTCTTTTTTTCTCTTGGAGGCACCAAACAGGTTCTTCTGGCAACCAGTGAGAATTTTGTGATAACTCACTATCAACTACCCCGGATAATGTAT
Organism: Agara belti belti; assembly: GCA_018245935.1. NCBI lineage: Eukaryota > Metazoa > Arthropoda > Insecta > Lepidoptera > Hesperiidae > Agara > Agara belti. Next base: position 2,959 of record DWEM01002598.1, on the reverse strand, counting down.
ATCTTGCCTCAAACATAATTGTGTACAATAATTTAGTTAGACGCATTCAGTACACCTTACATGTCTGATGTAACAGTGACGTACTTCTGACGTTGAGTGGAAAAAACTATTTTAATTGAATGTACAATAAGTTGTTCAGCGATTTCATATCCTACTATTATCAGAGCGACGAGCCCCTTAGACTGATAAGCTATGTACTTGTTTATCAGCGGGTTACAGTAATGAGTGCGGAGATAGATATTACCCGTTACTGCGTAGTGTGTATTACTGGACTAATAAATGACCGTATTACGCAGGTGAGGCTGACGTTTTCGGTGTCCATGGGTTATTTCCAGTTGTTTAAAAATAAAAATACAAAGAAAATACATAGTTGGTTACTAATGTAAGGGCAGATAGGAAAAAATAACTTTTTTTTACGTAAATTGTCACATACATATTTCCTCTGTAAATATAACTTACTTCCACATTAAATGTGATTAATTGTTTGCAATTTTAACAATAGGTTACATTTGCATTTAAAGTAGGGAGATGTATAACACATTTTCTACGATTAGTAGAACGATCTATCAGTTCCGGGTTCGATTTCCGGTCGAACAATATATGTGTTTATTGAAAATATAATGAGGAGCGTAATTGTGTTGTTACTACTAACATACGTTTGTATTTTTCTCCACCTAGAATGCCGCAGTGGTGGTGAATTCAAGGTTCAAGAGTTCGATAGCGGCGGAGCCTTTTCTAAATGGATCAAGTTCCGCATATGTGGAGACCATGTACAACAATTGGCTCTCCGACCCAAACTCCGTACACGCTGTGAGTACATACATAATTGCATAACATAATTTTCATTTCATAGGATATCGAGCGGCTTTGAAGTCCATTCGGGTAATGCTTCACTGAAATCCATTTACTATCCGTTTTGATGTATTTTAGATACTGATATCAAAATAAAAATACGTCATTCCTATAAACAAGGAAGCTGCATGAAGGGTGATAAGATTAAATGTATAGATTTTTATGTTTTTTTTTAAAATGGCATTCACATGTCTTGTGTGTGAGACGTATTTGGCCAATTACGACGTTATATAAAAGTACCACGCAGGGAAGATGTTAGGTGTTTAATTTGAAAAATTTTAACAAATTGTTCCAGGACACGTAAAATAAACAACATTAAATGACGACAGAAAATGTTTTACTTATAGTTTCATAACAATTGACATTTATATTTTTACGAGTTCGATAGGCATATTCAGATATTTAAGATTGCTTTTGTAATATAAACTAGGCGGGTCGATGATGAAACACTTTATCGTGCAGTTACCTACTGTTAACACGAGTTTTTATTTGGTCATGATTATATTTAACATGACTAGCAGAATTGGTACATATTCATTATGAATTGTTTATTTTTTGTGTCCAAAAGTTACTGTGCATGTTCGATAAGGAGTGACATAGAATTTTATAACGTTACTAATTGTTTACTTCGTCGGTTCTTTTATTTAGCACTACGAGGCTTGTTAAATTATTGGAGGTTCGGTTGAATTTACTGGATAATAAGTAGGCATTCTGACAAATTCGTGTGATTTCTCCCGTGCTATTAAGTCCCAATATCTATCATCTGTCTAATGTCACGTGATTTCTCACGTGGCGTTAAGGCCCAATGTCTATCGTCTGTCTAACGTCACGTGATTCCTCGTATGGCGTTAAGTCCGAATGTCTGCTATTTGTCCAACGTCACGTTATTCCGCACGTGACCTTATTTCAGAATGTCTACTACTTGTCTAACTAACGTCACGTGATTCCTCATGTGACAATTTTTATACGCTGATTAAAGTATTATCATGGTTTTAATTGTTAAAATCTCGACAACAGCAAACATTACATCGGAATAAATTTATTACATGTATTTTACATTTCGTTATAATAATTGCAGACTACCTCTGCAACGTACGTTACTTTATTAAAACAATTGTCTTACGGTGACATATCGTCTCTTCTAGCACTTCATATCAATATTCTCATAACGTTATGGAAATATTACATAAATCTATAATTTCATTATGCTTCTTGGTCTAGTTCCACATCTAGACAGATTTATTAGGTATATTACTGTTTTTCATGTTAATTCGTTAGAATAATAACACGAAATTTTAAATTTGTTATTTGCCGTATACCCATTGGTTTTTATTGCTCAATTTCTTATACATACGATTTGGTTACAAATACTATAAATATAGCGTGGATCTTGCTGCATTACTCTCAACTTCATACCTGTATGTGAAGTAGCAATGAAAAATATCGTTATCTAAATCGAGGCTTTAAAGATGAAAACGTATAACTATATTTAAGAAACCTTGAAAGTGTATTTAACTGCACTGCGCCATTTGCAGCAATTATAATTAAAATTGAATGAAAGCATTACACATGTGAAGAATGGAAGTAATTTTATAAATAAAAAGATAGTTTAAGTTCACTTGGATGAGTCCTAACACAATGGACATCATTCTAAAATTGATTTACGACTAGCATTTGAAATCTCATCGTATCAAAGGTTTTTTTTTATTGCTCTTCTTGTTATTGTTCTTTCCTGACAACTCATAGTATATTTTTAATTTTTAAATAAGACACATTTATTACACTAATTGCATAAGCCGTGATAGAATACATGATCTTTTGATTACAATTAACCTTTGTATGTGTGGCAATACTCGCAATGAATTCAATTTTATGTACATAACTTTTTTATAGATTCAAAATAGCTCGACCTTTATATGGGTGTTTTGTAGTAATTCTTTATTTATATGTACATCGTGAAACACCGGTAGAGCCTTTATTTGTGTCGATTTATATTCTTAAACTTGAATAATCGTTGTAGGTACAAATAGCTTGTTACATCACGTTACGTAGACACAAAGCGAATTTAGCGCGTGCTCAGTTGACGTCACGACTTGAATTTCTCATT
>DWEM01002597.1:0-11819 GCA_018245935.1 Agara belti belti | reverse complement strand
AACTGGTGAAATGTGGGGGTGTAGGTACTACACTCCTCTGCCTACCCCTTCGGGGAATACAGGCGTGATGTTACGTTCTATCGTTTGAGTGTCCGATTATCGTTGGAATAGCTATAAAAGCTACGATATACTTATAATAAATTTAGATATCTATAGAATCAGGTTTCTAGAAGGAAAAGAATTTTTGTAAAGAATGAAAAATGTCTCTCTTTTCCGAAATGTGTTAAATGATAAGTTCTATTGATTAGTCTCTAACCTCATATCATTGTTACGATTATTAACATTTATCTAATTGTTTATGTATTTAATAAATCATGTAAAAACACTCTGATCCGTAAGGCGACGCAACAATCTGTGCAACTGAAAGCCTTGTAATGTCAACTATTCAATACTAGCGACTACTACTTTCTTGCTCACTACGTCCACGCTGGTAGCGCAATAATTCTCTCACTACTTTTTATACCGGAGTTCACCTTTCCATGGGTTCATTAAATAAAGTATTACAAGTAGCCTAAGTATAGCTGTACGGTTCGTCCTTTGCAAGCCACAAGTGACTGAAACATACAAATTGGTTCCTTATACGAACAATGCGATTTAAACATTTGACAAAATTATCTCAAAAGTTTCCCAACACTTATTCCCTATTACGGAAATGTTCAGTAGAGAGAGTGTATCATCGAGTGTATCCATGTACCTTATCTATATCTATACTTCTCTACTAATATTATAAAGAGGAAAGATTTGTGTGTGTGTATGTAACGAATAGGCCCAAAAACTACTTAACCGATTTCAAAGATTCTTTCACCATTTGAATGCTACATTTTCTCTGATAAATATAGGCCACTAGCTATCGCCCGCGACTTCGTGGGTATTTATCCTAGGAAATTAAAATGCTGCCCAAAGTCACTATTCCACGCGGACGAAGTCGCAGACAAAAGCTAGTACGGGAATAAAAGATTGAGATGCAAAATTATCACTATACATCACAGATGTAACATACAGATTAATTGACTGTTTCAACATCGCGGTACTTAAACTAATGAAGCTAGGAACGTAAAATTTGGACAGTTCGTTCCATTTTTGAAAGCTTACAGAAATTCCACCACTAAAGGGATAAAATGAGGGGTGAAATTTTGTTTGAACGTTCGTCACTTTTGAATTTGGAAATGGGAAAAATGTTGTTCGTGCTTCTCGTTTTCTATGAAAGTTAACTCTATAATATTTTATGCGAAATTTCAATCTCGAAGCGAGTAAAATGGAGGATAAAGTATGTAAGATAAATAATTCGTCTTTTTAAAGATTCCTCCTCTTTTAAAAGACGTAGGTACTGGTAGCTTTTTATGACGTAGGCAAACATTTGAATACAAAGTAGCACTGAAAAATGGGAGATGTGGGAACAAGGTCCGCTGACCTCTTCAACTTCATTAAAATAGTATTCATTTAATACCAGTCTACCAATATGAATAATACCTATGCACTTTGTTTTATTTTTTTCGACTTCAATGTTAAAGCATTGAGGCGGTCTTATGCAATTAATGTAAATGCCAATCCGTGGTCACGGTACGCGGGAACGCGAGTAAATCGAGACTAATTATTATAATTACATAATTAAGTAAAGAATCAACACACGTCCGTCACGTCCATAATTTAATATGCTTATATTAGCTTGCCACGGAATATACAACAAACGGAAATGCCTTCAAAAGTTTTAAAATGTAGAAATACATAAAATCGTTTGACAATTGTTCGAAGAATTTAGGTATCACTAGCTTATACTACATACATATATTACGTAGCAACGCAACCCCACGAAACCCTAGCAGTTAATAAGTAGCTAGCAAAAAATTAGGCGATAATGTGATAAAGATTAATTCACTATGTACAGCAGGTACTAACTGTTACTCGCAGGTTCGGCTGCGTGGTCAAAAAAACTTATTTTTCACACGTCATATTATTGCACTCGTAACGTCATCTATAGCGCTTACTTGATTGAAACATGTTTTCTCGTGAAAATAAAATAGCCTGTGTCACTCTAAAGCCCTTCAACTATATCCATACCAAAAATAGCATCGATCCGTTGCCACGTTTTGATGCGAAAGAAAGGCAAAAAACAAACAATCTCGTATGTATGATATTAATATAGATTTTATGAGAGTAACTACGTTGTTGAGGTTTTATAAAAAATAAATATAATGTAATATTGCGTCGTAAAGTAACTTACGTTAAGTTAACTTAACAATTAATATAAGACTATTCAATTGATAGAAATTTGTTCAAACAAATAAATTACTTATGTTTGTTCTTTACTATTCTGGATCTGGAACGGAGCGGGACAGTACACAAGCCCACACGGATTGTTTGCTGCCGGCTCCTGCTGCGTTTGTTTGGCAAGTATTCTAGAACAATCTATATAAACTTGCCGGTTAACAGTTTTAACGTAGGGTACTTGTTGACACGCTAAAAAGTATATGTTTATTACAGACACCCTCTCGCAATTCAACTTTATTTTTATTTAATTAAGATATGGCTCTTATCCTATGTACCTATATAATAATTGCTATTCGAACAAACTCGTCTTACCTTTCAAATTATTTACAGCCAATACTTGGCTAAAATTAAAATTGGCTAAATATACTGTCCTGAGATCATCGGGGTAATTTAAAACTAATGTTACATACATATACATATGTAATTCATGAATTTAACATTTGGATTATTGAAAGAATTTTCCTCTCAGTGCCTTATCTGATCAGTGACAATCGCCATGGGCTGTAGAGTTCTGTTACTGCGTTCTGCGTAATAAGAATAGGTTTACAAACTCGTCCCTAACACAGACTAAACCACTCGTAAGACAGAGGTTTAGTAACGATCATACGCAAATACAGCATCAGCGCAGCGTCGAGCACGACGGAACCATTATCGGCGATGTTCCGCGGCTGCGAGCGGTAACAGATGGATGTCAGGCCAGACACTACGTATACTTATCGTCTAGAACAGAAGAATGGGAGAAAGATATGCTCAAACATATTCGAAGTTCTCTTCTAATATTGTCTTCTTAATCGAACTTAACTTTTTTCAATGCTAAGTGCCTAGTAGGTATTACAGTACAATCATACATTTTTTTTCGGATATATTAGGCATTCTTAGGGTTTTATTAAAACACAATGCGTTATGAACTTAGTCCAAATCATTAGCAATGCATCTGTTAATAATCTTGACGTAACCAGACCGTCCTATTTAAGATTAAACATACAAATGTTTATTGGTTGCCGGAACCACTTACCCATACGGAATATTAGCTAGTTATCCTCCAACTATCTTTATTAGGTCACTTTTGGTCACGAGTTTTCCCTCATAATGAAAAGATTCAAATGTTGGTTTAAACAGTTGAATCTAACTACATACTTATACTTCATAAGTAATACTCCCACATAATTGGGTTTTGTGTGTCTAACATAACAATATCATATACAGGTTAATTACATTACAAACAAAACATAAATTAGCTGACATTTACGTACAATTTGCGTACACTCCTACACTCGTGAAATCTGATAAAACGTCAGATCTAATGTTCGGCTGTTGTAATAATCAGTGATTCAATCTATCTATGTTGCAAGCAATGAATCATGATTGTATTGCTTTCGTAAATATGCTCTTTGCAAGATCATTTTATAGGATGCTCTTAATTCAATTTAAGATTTTGTTAAATTTACTTCAGTTTAACTATTGGCATACTCATCGACTATACTGAGTATACCATAAATAAATGTGCAATAATAATTTTATTTTTACGTAAATTTTTTGTTTACAGTAACATTTTAGCTATTAATGTCTTAGGTAAATAAAGATTCCCGCCTGTTATCAAAACAGGTTTGGGTCAATGTCCTCTTAATGCATTTATGTAAATTCTCTACATTTTATAATTGTAGGAATATCATACCAACTTTAATACAATGGACCGGATGTCGGAAACGGCACGCTGAGTGACACCATAAGGGCGATATCAGCCATAAAAGGCTCATGACAATTGTTCCATTGCAACACTAGCTCGCAAGGGTCTGTTTGATTTGCTTTTAAATAAATACGAGTACACATTAATGTTTCGGACATTAACAACGATCATTTTTGAAGGGAAAATATATATTTGTTACAATGTTATCAAAGTGTCTGGGGTAATTGCTGGGCTGTAAATATTTTTGTCTCACTCCTGAATTTGGTCTGAAGCCATCTCGAGGAGAACTACGGGAGACAGAAGACTTTATACAGCAGATAAAGGATGAAACGAGAGAAATCTCGGCATACATCAACGACGTCTCAACAACAAAACTTAGATCAACACGTTGACGGTAATTACATTTGTCGAAAAACATATTCTATAGGTTTCATACGTACAGTTACAAAACGGTATTCACCAATTTGACTGAGTGCGCTTGTCCGACGATTCCTGTGGTTGTCGCGGTTGACTCACTCTAATAGAGCTGCGGGTACATAGAATAACAGTACCGGTCCCTCGTTCCCTTCCTAAATAGCGGCGGCCGACAAACCGAGCACATAAATAACGCAACTATAACAGTGACGTCACCACCAGAGCCCAGTGTTGTTATGCAGTTTAGTGTTTAGTGTTCCTGACGCGCGATTAACGGACGTGACGTATGGCTTATGATGCTCGGATTGATATTATTATCAAGCAGTAATCTATTCATTTATTCAACATCAGTGATTCGATGTGATCTCATTTGAATTGCTGATCTCATCGCACCGACCTCAAGTACAATGGGTAAACGAATTTTGTACTAGCTGTCGGTCGTTTTTTATTTGAATAAAACTGGTAGCAGGCATAAGGTGCCGCTGTCGTTCATGGGCATCTATAACATCCTAAAACAGGACTGTAGGACTGTTATCATACATTAGTCTAGTTAGTATACCTTAGTATGAGAACAATGTTAGTATTAGTTAGTATCGATTCTATTCGAAGTAGGCCTAGTTATGGAGTCAGTGTGAATGCGAAAGCCATCCGTTGTTTCTTACTTCTTGATAGGAGTGCACTAATTCTTTGGGAGTACGATTATAACCGTGGCGATAATCTAGTAGCAGCTAAATTCTTTTCGTATTTTTCAGACAACACAAACCGACGCGCGTCTTGCAAATATTAGTCTTGTATATGAATCCAATCCAACACCCTAGTTAGGAAACACCGAGTCCAGTATTTAAGTAAAATGATGCATAAGATCTATGAACTATTCTATGCCCGCCCGCTTAATGTATCATAGGCAAATCAACGCTGCCTATAGAACAAGATAAATGAAAAAGAAAATATACAGCAAAATACCACTTCCCGGTGTGCTCGTTATAAACGCTATAACAATAGTACAAAATCGTATATATTTAAATTAGTAAACGTTGAGCAAATACTTCGGTTATAATATATTACGTGGAAATCCTAACGCGGATGTTTTCTTGCCAAACACCGGAGCGATTCAATGATGGCGGTATTCCAAACACGTAATGTAGAGCGCTCATTCGGAATAAATCTCACTCACGAGTCACGACGTACCGCGTAGGCACAATTCGGGAACTAATCGGCTCTAGCCGCGGTCACAAGAGGAATGAACGATCAATTGCCTATTTATTGTAGGCAAATGAACGTTTTAAAGAACGTTCAAAAAGTAATTAATAATGGACTTCATTAACATCTACGGATATAACAGATTAAGAGTTCCGAAATAACGTCTAGTATTATAGTATTATAGTATTATATATATTATATAGTATGGGTTTATATTGTTTTCTTTTAATTCGAAACGGTAGGTTTATGTAAAATTCTTCGAAATTATGAGATTATATTAAAGCAAGAACAACGAAGACTCAAATTGTTTTCACGGCATTTTAACAATTTAAAGTTTAATAAATCTTGGTAAACATTATATTAATTAGAGAACTAGCGAAAGGGATAGTTAGCAATACCTCTAATCAAATATATTAGCCATTGTCAGTTATTAGGTTTTAATAAATATTTTGAGCCGTTTATCCCATAAGAACGTTATAATCCCTGTAATTGGAACCATAAACATGTGAAAAGAGTACCAAGGTCTCTCCAGAACTAATATTAGTTTCCCGTTTCATTCGGCTATAAATTTCCATAGTTTAGTGTTTTGGCACTAGGCGACGACAAGCTCACCTACATTACCGTTACGAAATCGAGTTCAATTATTAAACAAGAATGCATTGAAATGAAATTGATAAGATTCATTCTCTAATGAAAAATCTCCATCGTCATCTCGCATACATTGCGACTGATAAAACAAAATGTTTATGATATTTTCAGAATGGTATAACGTTGGTAACAAAATTCTCAGTTGCATGCATCACAGCGCACGTTAAATAGTAGGTACCAGTTGTTATCATCGGATAATATCCAGTCAACCTGGTCAGAAACTTAAAAGATGGTTCGAAAATATCCGACAGACAGTTTAACCCCTAACCCCCAAAACCTACTGGAGTGATAGGGTGCGCTTCAGGTCTTTCGTAGCTGTATAGTAAAAAGGGACACGTTTCCAGTAAAGATATTTAAAAAGATTACAACCATTTGAATTGCTTACACAGTTACACTATAAAATTTTCTAACTATCAAATAAAATCGTTACATCTAAATGTTTTCAAAACTACTTCTGTCAAATTATTCATAATAGCGCGATGCGATAACACTTTAAAAATAATATGTTTCCAAGAAGACAAGAGTTATAAATATTAACTAAACGCTTTGTAGAGTTTCTGATCTTTAATATTACTGAAGTAATATAGGAAGATTAATAGGCCCGGTCATCAGACACACTGATTTATGTCCACAACGATAGTAGAAATAAAATAATATGTATTTTAAATAGTGACAGGCGAGATTGTACACCAATCGAACGATTGGATTTTACCAGTTCCAAATCCTGACCAATAAATATGATCACGCAATTTACACGGTCGAGTCATCTTGTGAGACATTCTATAGTACACCCCCTTAGAGCCCTAATGTGGGGTTACTCTGTAAGAAATTGTTATATTTCGAAAGAGATACGATGAAAAAACAAATTTAAACGACAATCAAAAATTATATGTAACCAATTTTTTTGTATAACATTAAGTCAAAGTTCAATATTGTGGGGCAAAAGTTCTAGCGACCGCGATTCCAACACCATATTAACTCCGTTACCCTTCGGAATGTAATGCCGCGTTTGGAACACTTGATATTATCACTAAACATACGTGTTAAATATCTTTTTTTTTTATGACCAAGACAATATTATGTATGTTACATAAGTAGCCAATGAACATACAGGTTAAATGAGGGGAGGAGGTAATGTGATCAATGCTGCCTAATGACAATGTGTATTTGTTCTCAAATATTACTTCTACTTAAAATCATTGACAGATGTTTCTTTCTGCCCTGTTAACGATGAGATCGTAATCTGATGTCGTAGCGATCTAAAAAGAACCTAAAAATACAAACACTGCCGTACAAATAGATGGAGACACTTGTCAATATTGTCACTTGACTTCTGTAGAAAAGTGCTGCAACTGATGTAGTGGTAGGACTAGGCATATTACAATTTTATTACAAGCTCCACACTTTCAATGAAATTTAGCAGTTAGTTTTAATTAATTTGAAAAGGTAATATAACGGAGTAATAATCAACGTTTCGTTGTAGGTTCGATTTTCATTGTTGACAAACATTTTTGGAAATGTAAACATAGTCGTATATGTATGCATGTTAATTATCAGCTGCCTAGTGGTTATCCTAACGCAAGCGCTGTCCATTTGGAAATCAGGTGATTTGTCCCAAGATACTATTAATAATTTTACAACATATTATCCTTTTCAGGTTTTCTAATATATACTCTTCGCACATTTTAACTTGATCTATAAAGTAATCTTGATTAATAAAGACGATTCTGGTTTAAAAAATACTCTTAAAAAGGATCACTGGTAGCAGTTACGTAGTTACAAAACCAAGCAAAAATATGCGAGTTTAAAAGACAAGCTATTTTTCAAGTCAACTTGAAAGCTTAAACAAGGCACAAAAAGGAAAAGATCCAAAGGAATGAAAGGATACGCGCATTGAAAGCCTTCGCCTTAAGGTGGACATATCGGAAAAATATGAAAATATTTTCACTATTTCTTTTCTACTTGTACTATGTACGAGTATATTTTATACCGTATTTTTTATTATTCTCCATAACTGAAAAGTTATACTGTGTAACGTTGGTTAATTTTAGGCAATGAAAAATTATTTTTACATTATATTTTCGTTTATTTGCGATTAACGAATATTGCGTAACCAAAACGATTCCTACTCACCGCTTCTGTTTTGACATAAAAAGCTATTAAATAATGAGTATAGATTAATGTCTTCAATGATAAACTTCACAAAATACAAAATATGAAATACTAACAATACAAAAGTAATAAGCACTGATTCTAGCTATCACTTTTAGCAATTGATATTCCGATTCTCAATATTTATGGCATACTTAAGCATATTAAAACGAATCACCAGAGATCAGGCAGTTCCTGGACGACATTGGATTAAATAAAAACAATCACATTACTTGATTGTATGCCATATTCAGTTAATAAAGGGATGAACGAATTCGACTTTTAGATCGATGGGGGGATTTTATAATATACACGAGGTATCAATAACGATTGATGAAGGCAAAAGATCCGATAGTCCCGTTAACCGTATCAATGTCAATTTTCCACGAAGCCTGACGTCGTTCAGAGGGATGTACAATTTCGGGATGTGAAATATTCATGAATAACTTTTGTGACGGTTCATTAACGCGACGTTTTGGTGTGTTGTTTATTTTAGGACTTAACGTAATACAAGAGCGGGCAATAACGATACCTATTACATTTTAGAACGTTATTTCTAGATTTGCTTTATAACGCGTTAAATTTTGGCGGTACCAAAAATATCGTAATGCTAACTTACTAGCACTGTACATCACGAGGTGGTCAGTTTACTTCGCAAGTGGATTATTATCATACCAATCCCATGGTTTAAGAGGGAATGATTATAAAATATTTAAGAAAATGTTTGATACAATTGACATATATCGGGATCATCATAAACAAATTACAAGAAAAACAATTCGCCGAAGCGTTACCACTTTATTACGATAACAAAGAAGTGTTTTAAAACTTAACATCAACAAACATATTAATGCATGATAATTGACGGATCAAAATTGTGCTTACACTGCAAGCAGAGACGTAGCAAGCCAGAAATGATAATTTTAGTATAGCACCCGCAAAGCGCGCTATTGAAATATACATCTTCCGTTGAACCGAGCTATCAATTTAATCAAAAACCCTGCAGTGATTTCCTTATTAAATAAAACTCACAAGGGGTGACAATTTGCCGCAAAGTAGATTCGCATTCTACAGCGCTGCAAGAAACAATTTGTTTTTTCCACTTTTCCATTTCATTGTACTATATGTAGCGTATTACATTCATATTTTGATTGGATTATTCGTTATGCTATAAAAATGCATATTTCTGTAACGCCATTAGTAAAATAACGCACGTACAGAGCGTCATTGTGATTAAATTTGACGCGTCACGACGCAGATGCAGGTATCGGAGATACATAGTTGGATTAACTTGGCATGCATTTAGAATACAACTGACATTCTAGTCATACATAAATAAAATTTGTGAATAGAATTTCTCAGTAATTGTTTTCAGCGACAATAATTGTTTTCAGCCCGTGAAGTATGCACGTCATTATCCATAACAATTAATTTTGTACGTCTAAAGCCATGACGCCGTCTGCCGGAACGGGTCTCATATCGGAGCAATCAGCAGATATAGCTTACATTATGGAATTAAAATGTACGTACATAATTGTGTAGAATCATAATTCTAACCCCAGACTCTAGGAGTTGAAGGCAGGAATCTAAACCATTACGCTATAATGATGTAGTAATCACATCATTTGTCTAAAGATTTTAAATAGCTCTGGAGGTCGCAATCAGGACTAACCTAACCTAACCTAACCTAACCTAACAATAACAAGTCGAACTCGCTACTTCGACTATTTGAGCTACTAAAGTCTGATCTATTCTGCACTTAGATATCTTTGAGAACTAAGTTCGAACACGTTAATTCAGGATTCAAACGGTACCACCGCTGATAAAACTCCGAACGGAGAAGTTTAACTTTCTTCACCCTTCAGACGTCAGCCAGTCAATGTAAATGATTATCTAGTAAATTGAATGTCATATAGACATTGAATGTCTAGCAATAAATTTCTAACGGACACGACGCCCTAAATATAAAGTTTATTACACACTAAAATGGCCAATACGCGATAATTTATAAACAAAACACAATTCCAACAATGTTTAATCTAGCTAAATGGAACGCATGAACTGAAATCTTTGAATCATAATAAACTAGTATTGTTGGAACTGTGCGCGTAAGCAATAACCGAATGCATTGAAATACCGTAAGCGCTTTAAACAACATTGTAAGAAAAACACAAGAAACACGCCTATCGAGAATAAACAAACCATAAAAATATTGGATAATAATTTCAAATCGTGAATTAATAAATCAAAACAGACGTTTCCAACCGTACGCGTTCCTATTTCACAAAATTGTAACGTCAAACGTTTATATTGAGGAAACTATAAAATCGGGATAATCGTAAAAGCAAAGTTGGAGAGCCGCCAAGCGAGCGTCGACAATGAAAAATAATTCGACACACAGCGAGCTTTAACGGAACTAGATCAAAACTTTTCTAGTTTTATTGCGTCTCCGTGTACCTATACATGTGCGTACGCAATCTATGAAAGTTTGTCGTGCGATAAGGTTATTTGGGATATTACTGGTACCTGGCAATCTATATAAAACTCAAATAACACGACATGACCGTCCGTCTACGTACGATTAAAGATTTTTATATAAAACTACATGTATATAACCATACTATGTACATGCCATACTATATAGTATACTAACTATACTGTATATATACATATATAGTATGGCATGTTTTGGCATTAAATACGTACAATAATTTGCGTTTGCAGGTTTTAGTCTAAATTTCAATATATTATATACCTGGGTATAAGTATGAAAATGACTTTTAAATCTAGAAACATGTAAACAACCACATAAGATCTACTGTACCCACTACATAGAACCGGAGAGTTTCAATTGTTTATTCGAGTATGTTTATATAAAGTGAAATTGTAATTTTGTAAAGGAAACAAAATATAATTAACAGTTAAAAAAGTATTATTGTGATTTATGTATTAATTAGCAACAGCAACATGATTTATTTCAAAAGTATTGAAGAAAACGACTCATACAATAAACGAATTCAACCGTGCCATTTTAATAATGACGTAAATGTAACTGAAATGAATATTTGGCATCGGTTCGGTATTGAGTTCTTTTTCGATATAAGAGCTTCATTGCTCATACTCGCGGAAGTGAATGATTTCTGCCGATCCCTTATAATAATGTGGCTACCCTTACTGATTACGTGGTTACTGGATGGCCCATAAATTTAGAAGTAAAATATTGGTAATACAAACAAGATACAATAAGAGAAACGAAACAGAAACAGCTTAGAAGTTTGACTAAATGAGCTATTTTGATATCAAATTTCGAAAATAATCATCTGAAATTACGGGGATGCATCACAGCTGAAAACGGTGGATTTAATGCGTGTAATAACGTAACATCACGCCTGTATTCCCCGAAGGGGTAGGCAGAGGAGTGTAGTTCACCCCCACATTTCACCAGTTACGT
>DWEM01002596.1:0-11819 GCA_018245935.1 Agara belti belti | reverse complement strand
AGTGACTCGGAGTCTGGATGTGTGCCCGGTGCATGGCAATAGGCTCACCGCCTATTCCATTGTGGGACTTAAACGTAGCTGGTGAAATGTGGGGGTGTGCTACACTCCTCTGCCTATCCCTTCGGGGAATATAGGCGTGATGTTACGAATTCGTACAATAAGCAAACACGTACCCTCTGCTTATGAACGTTGTCGCGCAGCGGGAGAGTTTCTTCGCTGCCGCTTCTAGAAGATTCTGGAGGCGTCAGCCGCCGCTGGTCATTCTGTGACGACAGGATCTGCATCTCCAACATCTGTTCTTGTCTGATGTCATCGTTATAGTCCTGGACGAAAAGATAAATAGCTTTTAATAAACACTTTGCAACACGTTTTCTTTTTGTACACTGACGACTTAAACAAAAGGCAGAATCATGACATTTATGCAATTGGATCGATTCAACGTGTGCTTATTTTCTAGTTCGTTTAATTTCACTAATCGATTAAGCGATGCAACATTAAAACTATTATATCAGCGTGTATTATTGTTTTTTAAATCACTATAAATTTACCGCCATTTAAAATATAATGTCATGTACAAAACAAATTGCTACACCTATTAGTACAGTATTAGTATTTTTATTAGAAACAAGTTGTGAATCTAGAATTGAGAATAGCAGGGTCTTCTAACACAGGCACAACTGTGCTTAAAGGAAGACCTTGGCCACTATTAATTGTTACATTTTCTTTGGTATACAAATAAAAAAAAAATGTTATTATTTATTAGTCCGAAAGGGAAAAACCGTAGCAGCCACCAACACGATTACAAAAATGTGGGGACCATTCAATGTGTAAACTGCTCGTGAATTATATCGTTTTAAAACCAATTGCTTGTGTCAACATCGGGTTCAATCCACTGTGAAAACATCAACAGAATCCCCCATGTCGCGTGCGGCAGGGTTAATAATTGGAAAACGAACAACAAATTGGATTTGTAAATAATACGAGCATTTTTAATTATGAGTCGCGGAGACGAAACAAATTTGACATCGTTCCAGATATCATTTGATTGTTCAAATTGTTCGACTAAAGGTGGATTCATATCTAGCAAGACCTGGCAGACACTGTAATACTTGTTTTATTCTATTTTATTTAGTATTCTCAATTATTAATTTCAATTCATATTGTTATATTGTTAATGTAATTCACTTTGGTGCAAATTAACTGACAATTCAATTTTAATTTTAAATAACAAATTTAATTTAATTTAATTTGGCATAATTTTAATTTTAATTTTTTCACTTGTGTACATACACTTATGTAATTTTTATGCACGATGTGGTTGCCTATAATTGTAAGAGCAGTTAAATCGCACCAACTAAGCTTAATTAAATAATTGTTTATAAAGACTGCTACTTATGTTGGTGATCCAATAAAATAATAAATAAATAAATAAATACGTAGTTAACAGCATAATTGCAAATAAGCCAAAAATATCCATATCATAACGCAATAATTTATTGTACAACTGTTAATAAAAATGAAGGACAAACTTCTGTCAAATGTCTGTTAAAATATTGAAAATGCTTATTCAAAACAGTTAAAAGAAAAAAAATTGTTATTGTATAAAAAGGAATTATGTTCTTAATTTAATGAAGTAATTAAAATTATCATAGATTATCGCAAGAAATATATCCGATTATTTACGTACGTAACTTCGTCACGCCCTGTAGAATATACAACAGTATAAGGGATGCTGCTAATTCATTTTAGTAGTAAGTCAAAAAGGTATAACCGAAATTCAATAGGGCATTGTATGGGGCGGCATTCGAGCAACTACGCTCAGGGGCTCTATAACAGCGTGTCCAAAGCATTATGAAGCTGTAATTAATTATCTAACTTCACAAACCCTTCTTGCTACTAACTCATCGATCGCTGCAGACTTTAAACAGTAAATTCCACAAAGATGATCCAGTTAATGGTCTATTGGTTCCACCGCTGTCAATAATTTAGCAGCGAACTGCCATCGCAAATAGTCTTGGTAAAATACTACACTATATTGGAAATTGATCGCTAAATTAGGTTCTTGTGTATCAAAACCTTAGCTGAGAAGATTAAATCTTATTGCGAAAGTAAACAAAAATTACAGAGTCCATAAATTGTACCCTGTTACGAACCCAATTAACTTTTTACTTAAAGCTATCATTAATCTGATAAAAGAAGATATAAACATCATTAGACTTTGTACTCCAGAATCACGATGGGCCTCAGTAAAAGAATCTTCCTCCGGAATTCACAGATAATCTTTTCATAAATAATACTCTTCGCTGACTAAAAAATGAATAAAAGGAATAACACTAAAGTACAAGTTTTGCAACATCTGGCGAAAACCTTTAGCTGCGTTTAAGTTTCAATAAACCAGCTGAAATCTATGCACATTGTATGAAAGAATGGTCTCGCGATGTACGAGACGACAAAGTTTGGAAAGGCACATCGGTCGTGGCACAACAGAGCAATGAAAGTAAGACATGTTGGGAGATTCCCGGTCGGCTACCAAACTTGTAAGAGTAACATCGCATGATTGCAGACAGCGGTTGTCTCCCGCTGATAATACTTTACTCGTACCATCTACGATACGCTGCACACATAAACAAACTTTACTACTTAACTGTTTTGCTCAAATATGTTTCATTTTAAATTCTGATTTACATTTTTGACTAACTATGACTCTTCTGTATTAATTATTTATAAATAAAATAATTACTAATACGAAATCTAAGGTTTATTCTTATATATGAATTAGATAGGTAGGTACATAATTTTTAAACGTTTCAAATCATTCCAGTTTCTATCGAAATTTTAACTTCCCTCGAGAAAAACCATTGCTCCAGAAGAAAAGTAGGGTCATTATATAAATATCCCTCAGTCGAAACTTTCAGAAAGTTGCGTTGACTTTTAAAGAAAAAAACAGAACAAAGCTTCGGTTTCATCTAAGACTTATTATCTATTTTCGAGTAAAAATTTCGTTGTACTCGTGAAAATTCTAAATTGGAGGAATATATTAATTTCGTAAATTTAGTTTTCAACAAGGGTGTGTTTAGCTGCTGTAGTGTGAGCTATAACTAATTTAGCTAGTTCAGAATATATCCTATTATATGTATTAACATCATTATAACCTATCAGCGGAAGTATTGATTAAATAATAATTAGGCAATTGAATCTCTCACAGTCTAATTTAAAACAGCCCGACAGTCCTATGAAAGCCGGGTAAACAATTATTTCCTGGAAACGAAAATACGAATCAAAGCTCAAATATTAAAGTGGAACAACGTAAACCAATATTTCACGTGTCAAGTTATTTGCAGCAGTCTCATGGTTTTAAAACGGGAAATGGATTTTGAATTATATAGAAGTTTCTACGAGGTTCAAATACGGACAAAGCTGTATATGTCAAAATCAATTTTCACGTTTACAGGTCGCTATTTCCAGATGTCTGGACGATGTAGCTCAGGAGGTAGTCCAATAAAGCCGCCAATTATTAACAGTGAAAAGACAATAGACTTTAATTTATACCTCTCAATATCTATGAGTCTGGATACACTGTATTTTTATGTTAGGTAACAATACAACATACAGGTATTTAAGTACTAGTATCATATTAATTTTATTTTATTACTTTTTCCTTTACACTTATAAAATGTCCAGTCTTTATGTCCAATAAATTTTTTGTACTCGATCAGAGCACTTAATGCAGCTGTCATCATTCGCAAGATAATGGAATTGCATTGACTTTATAACTTGCGCTACGCACACACAAGTACAAACACGATCTACGTATTGGTTCATGCAATCTTTTAGGTTAAGTAATGTTTACAATGAGCACATATGGTATGTAGCTTTCCGCTGATTCCTGCTAAAGTTCATTTTTAAACAATGTCAGCAGACACTGTTTTAAATATGTATGTATATACTGATATGTACTATACTTTCGAATAGAGCTGTAGGTGACAACATTAGCTGGTCTGAGAGTATATTAAAGGCATTAATACATATAAGAAAAACAATAGCTTAAACTGCTAACAGCTCCTGGTCCCTCTCTGAAACATCTATTTAGGGAGCGACAGGCTGCATCGAGTTTGCCCGCCGGCCGTGACGGGCTAAATGCAACTAGACTGCAACGACACCGATCTGCACTTTGGCCGCTGAATTTTTAATACACTGGGTTATTTCGGCGTGAAGTGGCTAATTAGCTTCTGCCACTCGCTACGACAGCGGCTATGTATATTTAGCTACAGAATTTGCTGACGCTATTAGCTATTCAGTTGATTACGGCTTTTAGCGAGACTGAAAATAAAGTTTTCGAGTTTGGTATAACTATCGCGTCAGTTCTGTTTAGAGTTAGATAACGGTTTCTTTAATATATAGAGAATCATGTAGGTGTTTAAAAATTTACGCTGTGCGCAAAATAATGGTATTACATACACAAAGTAACAATTGATGTGCAAGATGTCGTGACTAGAATTAAGATGGCATGCTGAGACGGTTTTAGAAAGAATAAACAGATTTAAAAGGGCAGTGTGAATGGTAGAATTAGAAGACATAAACGTACGTGCTTTAATCGAATCGGAGACGTACTTAAGGAAGGCCAGGTCAAGAGTATCTCTAATGAATGAGCCCGTATGACAACTTTGATGAAAGTAGAAGAGACGAATTAAGGTAGTCAGGACCTTACCCACTGGTCATCCTTAAACTCTGGTAACGCTTGTGAGAAATAGGCTATAATGTATGAAATAACGTATATATAATGTATGAAATTAATAATAATAGTAATTACTTTGCTGACTTCTTTATTTTTTGTAGTCGTTAATATTTGTCCTTGTTCAAACGTAGGATAATCTTAATCGGGTTGACAACCGTCTGTTCGTATGACAGTCGTTTTAAGATTGCTTTTAAGGTAAGTAAATAGGTACCATAAATGAAATATCAACTAAGTAGCTCTGTTTACGTAATTTTAAATCTAACTGTATATTAAGTTTTAGTATAAACATTTTAGGTACACTGATGGATTTGTTTGTTTCTTCAAAGCAAAGATATTACAAAAACGAGATGTTTAGTTAGGTTATTTCTATTATTAGTACGTTTTAGTATTTAGTATTGTTTACATTAATAGTTAAGATGTAGTCTAAATTTTAATCTGAATGTAAAAATAAATTAATAAGGCAAAATACTGAAGATTACGCGAAATATATCCAAGTAACATATTAAGTTATTGTTATTATTATTATACCATCACGCCAGGTCCCCAAGCGTGTAGGCAGAAGGCACCAAATACCAAATATCTATGTCCTGTCAAACCTGACGTGCTTCGTCTACATTCATCACTCTCTTCATGCATACACGCCGGTTTTGGAGACTCTCGACCCCCCCGTAGTATTAAGTATATTATGATAAATAAATAAAGTAATGAATTTGCGTAACGGGCTTTCAATCAAGAGCGTGTTTACATTGGTTGCGAGTGGCAGCAGCGCAATGCGCGTGTTTCCGCACTGTTCCGCACAAAGCGATGCGGCTGCGTGTGGCAGCGCCTTTTATATGCATCGGCTATTGGATCCGACGCTGATTCTAAGTAATTAAAACGGATTTCAGGATTCCGTGCGAGCACTGCAGTTTTCATTGTATATTGCAAAAAATATTATTAGAGCGTCCAGTATAAACATTGGCTCTTTAGTTTGTACGAATGAGACAAAAATATCTTAAAGCAATAGCATAAAACCGGGTAAAGCGTGTAATATTTAATCATTCATTAATAACTTAATATTAATTGGTTTTGCCCAATTTTATTTGAGTTACATTATACGTTACTTTGATTCTAAATAATTTTAATGCCTTTGAAGAGATTGTGTGACCTTAGAGAGATTTCGTAGTAACCATTATTCGACAAAATCTCTACTAATAAAGAGGTAACTTAGGTACCTTACAGAAATCTAAGACTCCGCTAAAACAGAGTAAAAAGACAGAGTGAGAGTGACTAGATATTCTTATTTTTATCTTTCAAATATTTATAACCAATAAAGTGAAAGTTATAGACTATTAAGAAAAGTTGTTGAGAATTTTTTTGCGTGTGACTATGATTTCGCCTGTAGTAGGTATTGTATGTATTATGAAATAAGTGAGATGCAGTCTAGATTGCAGTACAGTTTCACACTGTATTTTTAATAAGTACCTATATTTATACAGAACCAGTTACAGAAAAAAATATTTATCTTTGCGTTTATTTTCTAGTACACTCATTTTTTTCATTGTCTGAGTTGACCGTATTGATCAATTGCGGCATGTGAGTTTATGTCTACTTCAATAACATGTTTCCAAGCGAATTGAGATGTGAAATGAAATTGAATTGCCTTTGTTTACGGCTCGTATAAATAATGTCAGTACTTTTAGTGCGACATTGTTTCTATTGCTGGTTGTTTTAGTGTAAAATGATTTATTTTTTTGACAACTTCATGAAGCATACTTTCTGTCAAAAAACATGGTTATTGTCGCATATTAGATGTCCGCCAAAAATTACCAAAACTTTAACGCTACCAAAATTAGGGTTCGTCAGCTACTTTGGCATATAACATACATATTTGTTATCTTTCTAACTTTGAACCTAATGGATGTATTAAGGAAATATTTAACTAAAATGATTTCCTACAATACTGTTAACTGTTTCATTTTATCTCTTCAAATAACCGTTTGCTAAGCTGAGAAAAATCACAGATTATATGGTAAAATATGGTTTTGGCTGAATATCGAGCTTTGGGCGGACACTAATACCACGCTTACTACGTAAATGTTTATTGAAAGAGAAATGTGAGTATCTATATAATTAAAAGTATGTGCCATCCAAAACAATCTAATTTTACTTCAATTTAATCTACACTCAACAACTTTACTATTTAACCTAATTGACATATTATGAGGAGACTACCTATGTTGCGTTGATCTGGTGGTTAATCTATAAAACAACTAACCCTCTGTAAATAGTATTAAAATTCACTCCCGACGGTTGACAGTTTAATTAAGCATGTACCTACTAAGTCTGATACGAGGGTCGAACACAAAATCAGAGTCCAATCAATCCTGTCCTTAATTCTTGACGCTTATGGCATATTGAACTTTATTTCTCTCGTAATAAAATACAATTTACCAAATTCCAAAGTTGCGATAGAATCTTTTGACATCGTTCTTAAGTACTATGTATGAAATGTTAAATTAGATCTTGTTTTGTTGAAAATAAACTACATATTGCCATATCTTCGAAAAGGAACATGCTACATCTGCATGTATGTAGATACATAGGCATCCGATGTCAGTATTCAGTATAGACATGTCAATGGGTGTTAGTGATGAATTATCCACGAATTATCTGCCTCTACGAAAACATAATCATTCTATCACGTTTGATGGACACGTCATTAAAATATATTTAGGGCACTATTAATAAGTCGCTACAGGGGTTTACTGTATTTAGTGTGACGTAAATACATTTGTAAAACAACATATGTCATCCCGGCAATCTATTGCTCCAACAATTTTACCATACAATTGTTCTTCGTGGAAAAAATCTGCACCGTATCTGGCATGGAAATTAGGTTTCGATAGGACGCTAGTATCATAAATATTTATAGAAGTAACAATAAAATTGTTAGGAAGCCAAAAATTTTGCGGCGCCACTCATGGTTCCACTGACACGTATCGTAATGGTAATAATAGTATTGTGTTATCACTTGATACTACGGTTTCACTACTACTACGGGTCATTGTTATATTTTAGATCAACTTAAAAGTAAAAATGTCACATAATAATATTGTAGCCGGCTTTGACATTTAATTATGATCCTCTCACAGACACTCGACCTTTTTTCTTCCTTTGTCGTCTTACTTAGGGTCATAATGTCAGCGTATCAATCAAATTAACGGCGCCGGTAACAAATTTATACCAACCAAACCGTCCCTAACAAGAATTGACACCCGGCTCTTTGAGGTACTTGGAAAATAGCTTCAAGAGAGAAAAGGGAGGACGGCCCTATCCGACTGAAATGCGGTAGAGCGAGACGAAGAAAATCCTCCATTACAACCTGCAAAGCTTCGCCATTGATCACAGTAACGCGTAAAGCCTTTAAAAAATCCAGCAATTTATTTAGTCGGTAACAACAGCTTAGTTTGCCGGATTGTCTAGAGAATAAAAGTTTTGATGTGTTTTTGCTTCTTTACTTTGACTGTGTTTCAGCATTTTGACAATATTTTTGCACGCATAATGTTTAATTTACAACATTTATACGGGATTAGTGTAAAGTCTTCTAATGTTTATTGTTTCTTTTCAATAATTAACAAATATTATTACTGTTAACGTAAAATATATGCATACAATATGTATATAGATATTTAGATCTTTCGTGGTAATAGTAAAAATTATTCATTGAGGTAAATATGAATATGTTCATCCAGAAAACACCTAATTAAAAAGGAATCATTAAAAATATGTAAAAGTTTTGTTGTGGAAACTTTGTTGAAATAACTGTTTTGGAAATTTTAATTTCAGTCCGTAAAATCCCTCATAGCAAAATGTCCTTGGAGAAACATTAATATTTATTAGATCATTGGTTATGACGTACTTCATAGGGTGCTGTCCGTTCATATTTGCAAAAGGATTGCGTAGTCATATTGTCAATACAATCAATGTACACCAGTCCTCGTCGTGTTGACGACTTTATCCGGCTCTATTAGTATTAACTTATTACGTTTGTACTGAACAGCTTAAGCTAGCCGTACTGTCATAGTGACACACGACTCTTTCAGAAGTAAAGGTATTTAATATCTTCTCCACTTAAAACGAAGAAAATGCACTGCGGCATCCGATTACTGTACTCGTATAGCTGTTTTAGTACTTCGGTGCAGTGTTACCGTTTCTTTTGGTATAAAAATCCATAAAAAATAATTGTTGAACTTGATAATTGTGTCGTTTAATTAAATTGAAACATGAAAAATTTCAAACTCGTACTGTATTCTCAATAGAGAAATGACGGTGTGAATTTCAGAGTGATTTACTTGGTAGAAGTTAAGAAGTTTCAAATGTTCTCGCCCAGTTACACAATAAAGTCAAGAACTCTCATTAGCCCCTAAAATTTATAAACATTGATCAACTTTTTGGAAACGAAACGACTGCTCGCCGAAATTAATTACCTACTGTAATAAGAGAGTAAAATAAGTATGGGCTTAAAAATGCTGTATAACTCCTAGAAACATGATACCTCTGCCACGGGGTAGAATGTTAAACTTCTAAATTTACGTGATGTTCTACACATTCATGGTTCTCAAAGTTCTAAAAGTTCTCTAAAAATAGTTTATACGAAACGATTTTAATAAATCACATTGTATTGTCTCATAAATGTTTATAATATATTCATAACTGTTCACTTGAATATTACAAGAAAATTCTAAATCTGCCGCGAACGGCATAATTAGCTTGAAATCGATCGAATAATTGTGATGTTATTGGTGCTGTTGATTTGAAATTATCGTCATACGTAAATTTAATTACAGCATTTTTAGTGCTATTAAATTATTGAGCAATGTTTGTTCGAATGAAAGGTGAAAAACCTTTGTGTCGTGTATATTATCGCTCAAGCCACTACTTATCAGATCTCAACACGTATTTCGTTACTTGTAAATGATAATCATCATTTTAGAATTGTAATATATTTTGGAGTATTAACCTTAGTCATGCGACAATTTCATCAATCTTGGTGAATAATGAAACTACAAATTTATATTGAGCTTCCATTCCCCCTCCACAAGGCAACTGATATTCTCCTTGGCATATGAAAGGGGTAGATTAAGGAACTCGCAAAGTGCCTCAATAAATTGGCTAAGTAATAGACGTTGTTGAAGAAGCTTTGAGTCGAAGACTTAACTTTATCCGAAGGTATTTTGTCGGTGTACCTAAGTTGATGGCTTCATGAATAGTTCCGAACTGACAAATTACGCAGAATTTCCTTTCGCATCTAAAGAAAACGATTTTATCAAAATATCGTTGAAGTAATTAATTAGCAATTAGTCCATTAATGTTGTAAATCTTACATTTTTATAGAAATTTGTAGTTTTTATTTTATATTTATACATAGGTACATATCACGATTGTTCGTCAATAATATGAAATAACTATGGGTTAGTTATTTTCTTTATATAATATCATAGTTGTTCCCGAAAAAGCAGTATCTTGAGTATTGATTAATTTGCTTTAAAGAAGAAACTTATAGTTGCAAGTTTTTATATACGGCATACCTTTTTCAAATTTTTTGAAATTCAGTCTTTCCGCGTTTCCATTCCTTAACTAAATGCAGTTAAAATGGTATCTTGTATCTAATCTATTACATAAATAAAGAGTTATAAACTGCTGTTAATTTGTTGCATCACGCTAAGGAAGTTCTAAGTTTAGGCGTTACGTAAAGATAAATATGCGACTGCGGCTCTGAGTGTCGACTAGCAAAGGACATTTTGCGCCTTCCGCGATCGTTTTCCAATGGACCCGCCTTGCAACTTATATTAGGATGATAACTTTTGTAGTATGATCTTGTAACATATTTTTATTAAAGTGAAACGTTCCGCTGTTAATTCCCGTTAGAACATCATACAGGACTTTTGTTAAAATAACTATGTCCCTTCCCCTATTTGTATACCTACGCAAAGCAACTAAATTTTGCTTAATAAATGTCCGAATTACAAATATGTGTGTTCGAAATACAAATTACAAATATTGCAATTGCAAGTTACAGTTTTTGGCTAAAATTCAGACCAAATAAAATGGTATGGTAACTGGTACTCGTGTTGAAAATGCATCCACCTCGGACACAGGCCTCGCTATCCGAATGTTAAGTATACATAAGATAACTTTCACATTTTTCTATTCTCAAAATTTATTTAGTCTCTTTAGATGTAAAGCTTTTTGTCATCTTTTTATATGCCTTACCATAATTATTTTATTTATTCATAAATTACAGGAGGATATGACAGTTTCTTCTTAGATTGTTAGTTTATATTAATATACATATAAGTTATTTTGTATAATCTGGTTGATGTCGAAACTAAGTGTAATTAAATATTATAAGAATTTTATTCCAGCAAAAACCACAGTTACAGAATAAAATTTGCTTCTGTTTCATATTAGGTTAAGTAAAATTTTTTTGTCGACTTTTGCAAGCGCTGTGGATAGCGACGCTACTCAGAGCGACATTAATTCCTAGAAACTTGTTAGTTCTGGCTCGATGCAGCTTGCAGCCGGTCTTTGGATTTAAATATCAACAAAATAGTGTAAAGAGCTACGCATTTAATTCCTCGCCCTGAGCGTGTATAATGCATTTCCTAATAAGAATTTATAGAAAGCTTGTTTAATAATGTAAATGGGATAAAATGTGAATACGTTTTTAACAAATATATGAACGTGCTCTTAAATATTTTTAAGTAATATACGAGTAAGGCTACATCTGAGATAATGTTCACTATTTTTACCCTGGCCTACTTCGACAGATCAGTCAGAACGACCATTTGCTCCACGCACGCATTCCGCGGCCTTTTTTTGCATCATGATTATTTGCTTCATTTTGCTCCCTAGTTGGGTATTCGCCTCTGGCTCTGGCGTCTGCCTGGAAGCGGTAGACCTACGTGTGTATGTACTTCCGGCAGGAGTTCCCAGGGCGAGTCGCCCGTGGGAAGTGTTGCGGCGGTCCACGAAATTGTACGGTAGCCCCATATCCCTTTCACGGCTCTTACTGCGGTCTCCGTAAGCTGATCTTGTTTAG
>DWEM01002595.1:0-11821 GCA_018245935.1 Agara belti belti | reverse complement strand
TAGCCGTGTGTGGAATTGTCCTCGAATATTATTATTATTATTATTTTAATATACTTTTGTATTCATAAATTTTCCAGATATCTGGGCAATAGGATGCATATTTGCAGAATTGTTGACATCAGAACCCATATTCCATTGTCGTCAAGAAGATATTAAAACAAGCAATCCCTATCACCATGACCAGCTCGATAGAATATTTAATGTCATGGGCTTCCCTCAGGAGAAAGACTGGGAAGATATTAGAAAGATGCCAGAACATGCCACATTAGTAAAAGACTTCAAACGATCAAAGTAATTACTTTATATATATTCAGTATATATGTTTATGTACAATTTGATAATAATTATTTTTCATAGGATTTCATTTAGGGATATTGCATACAACTCTTATGGAATTACCTTGTTATATTTTAGTTTTATAAATATATTTATTTAGTCTTTATTGTACATAATAATGGGTCATATATGTTAATAGAAACAATAAGAATAATTAATAGTTGGGACCTAGCCTATTTCAGACTGACTGTAGATGTTCACATAGATCTTTCCATTAATTTTACAAACACACTGGTTATGTTTATTGCATAAAATAATGTATTATAAGAAATATGCTTACTCCTTTGTAGCATCAACCAAACCCAATCTTGGCCTCCCATATTAAACTTGCAATTACTTCTGTCTTGTGCAACCTCTTAGAAGAAATATAGAAAGCTATGTTTTTATGAATGGTTATTGTTGTTATAATTGAAAACTCCCATAAATTTATTTGCAGCTACCAAAATTGCTCATTGAGCAAATATATGGATAGACATAAGATAAAACCGGATAGCAAGGCTTTTAGTCTTTTACAAAGGCTTTTATTGATGGATCCCAATAGAAGGATAACATCGGAGCAAGCCATGCAAGACCCATACTTCTCGGAGGATCCATTACCAACACAGGTATTAGTAATAATTGCAGAGATTATGTAAATAGTATATTTTAATCATGCTCACCCTAGAATGAAATGGCTAAACGACTTAGCAACACAAATTTAGATGATGTGTCTAACATTATTCTCTTCATTGAAAAATGTTTGATTTTGTTTTACTTATCGATATGTATATTTTAAATGACAATTTTCTTTCATAGGATGTGTTCGCTGGTTGCCCCATACCATATCCAAAGAGAGAATTTTTGACAGATGACGATCAAGAGGACAAGAGCGACTCGAAAGCGCGGCAAAATCAACAACAACAACAACAGCCTAATGTGAGTCGTAATTACAGAACACCTAATGACATGATCTGTAAGCTATATACCTAATGTAATATTAAATATGTTTATAGTGCAGACAATATTTAGTGGGAACTAAATAATGATGGAACATTCTAGAAAGGATCATGACGTCACCAGTGCTTATTAAATGCCAAAAACATCAGTGTATGTTCAACCATGGCATGAGTAATACCAAAATATTTGCAATTTAAATCATACTAAAAATCTTTAATGGAATACTGATACTGTTAGCTACAAAGTATTTGCAAGACATTTAAACAATTAAATCACACAAGTTTACTTTTATATAATTGATAAATTTTTATGATCAGTTCGAGATAGATAGTTTATATGTCACAACATATAACTTTAGTTACATGTTTAATCTATGTCGAAGTTTTAAATATCCACATTCTCTTTGCCTCTGACAGTTACTAAGATCTTATTTGTACCTATAAAATTCATTACTAAGTTTCACTGATATCTATAAATGTTACTATTTCCAGACGCAACAAAATCAAGTCCAAGCCAACAGCCACGACCACGGTGGAAACAACGCTAAAAGGATGAGAATGCCGGGTAACTTAAATCCTTCATTTATATAAAATTAATATACAGTATCGCCTAATACCCAGTATGTATGATATTGTAAATAAATGCCAGAAAATTATTCACTCCCATTGCGTTTTTTCAGCGTTAAATTTTTAGTATTAGCATCTTCATACTAAATTGGAATAAAATCAATTCAAAGATTGGGATTAAAATGAGGTTATGGTTAGAAGCGATAACTTTTATATGAACGCTCAGCTTTTGCTGCGTTTTTCCATCTCACTTGGGCTTTCAAATAGATACCTAAATGTTCATTGAAACAACAGTTTCAAAATTTGCTCGAATTTTCTCGAATATCACCTCTGCTCGAATATCACCAGCCTTACTGCGTGAAAATAACATCTGTAAAGCACTATGGTTCTTGTTTACCGTCATTGATAAGAGTATTCCGAGTAAATCTGCTTCGTCTCTTGAAATAAAATACCATCGGACTCCAGCCGCATACCTCTTTTAAATAAGTTTCTGTTTATGACTGCTGTACAAACGTTTGCCAGTATTCCCACTTAAAACATATGCATTTTTATTTCCTTTTTTATATCCCCTGAATTCTAATTAATATATGTATTTCAGGACAAACACAAGGCAACAATACAGGCGGCGGGGGACAACAGGAGTTTCATCAACAACAACAGATGATGTTCGGCGGACAACAGCAGGGGGGCGGTAATCAACAACAGGGAAATTTCCAACAGAGATTTTAGTAATAGTTTTTTTTTATCCGATGATTTTACAATTACTTACTGTCAGTATTGTAAATATTGTCTAGTAAATATAAAGACGTTGTAAAGAAGGAAAACTTATGTGAAGTAAACCAATAACCTACTTCTAATCCAAGGAAGTTATTGCCGATACTTGACAAATCTCACCATTGTACTCGTGACTTACGTTCAATCTATAGATGTCAATAACTAATTTGCTTTTCTTATATTTATTGACTACGAAGTATAAATGTATACATTAATTTTCATTTATCAGTATCCCTTATTTGTGTATCAATGCCCTCAAAATTTGATAAAAATAAAATTAGCATATAAGAGATATAATGTGTTGTGGTCAATTGAATATGTTTATGAATATCATTTCAAGACCATACTACCAGAAGTTAATACTACCAGAAGTTAAAATCTGTAGGCATCAAACCAAACTATATCACTAGAAGCATTAATAGTTATGCACACAGATGTATTTCTGGTCTATTAATTAAACCGTTAATTAATTGTAAATTATTTGAAACTTCAGTTTTATACGTATTTGGGAAATTCAAGCTGAAAAAATACCAGACTAAAGTGATTTAAGACACAAAGGCTGTAGGTGATAGTAATTGTAAATATTGTCTTTTTTATGAAAATAAATATAAATTTGAAAATGTGATGTTTTATTAAAGGTTTTTTGTTTTACATTATAATAATAAGAACTGAATGTATAAAAACTATTATACTAGAAAAACTTACAGATAATGGACGGAAAAGTTAATTTACGTACATTCTTAAGCGTTATTTACATTAAATATAAATAGCATTCATAACAAATAGAATATTTGATCATTTGTTTTCTTTTGATGGCCTTAAAAATATTAAACGCATTATGAACTAAACAGTCGTATAAAATAGGTGGGAAACTACAAAAACTTAAGCGATTTACCATTAGTTTTATATGTAAAGTCAGCATATGCTCATCATCGTTATTGGATATGAAAATGTCTTTGTGAAGTACCACAGATAATATTAAAAAATCATTATTTACAGAATGCACTATTGTTTTGTCACATTGTTTTGTCTTTATTGAGTAACACCTTTAACAAGACCGACTAGTTTATATAACAATGGATCGTTATTTATCTGTATAATCTAAATAACTAGTCTTGTAACATATAAAAAGATATAATTTAATCCTTATATTACTGAGCTAATTCAACAACCGTTCCTGGAACATTACTTATGATTGTGTATTGTGATTTCTTTAATTCATCTCTTCTGACTTTGGTTTTATCAACTGTCTGGATGCGCGTGCGTAGCTTCCCACAGCGGCCATTCGCGATCTTTCCATATATTGCTGAAAAAAGAAAGAAAAGGTTGAATTTGATTCCATTTTTAAAACTTTTGGTAACCCTTGAAATCATTATATTTTTTAAAAGGATTTATAAAAATCGTGCAACAATATTCCGTTACACTGAATTTAGCTGTTGCTTTTTTAAATACATGAAATAGGTTTTTTTTTTATTAGTCAAAGATAATAATATATACACATGTGTAGGTAGGTACTTAAACTTACGATTCGATCGGAATGTGTTGTGGCAAGCCATGTGGCACATGGATGGAAATCCTTTCAACGTTTCCGGATTTATTTCAATGTCACTTTCTGGGCTAGCACAAATCCGGTCTTTTCTATCACGACAGGAATTCAGACACCTTTCATAGTTTCTGTTGTTTATTTGAGAATTCTGCCTTTTCGGCTGACTTGTGGTAGGTCTAACTGTGGTTGCGTCAATCCGTGCACTTTTAGATGGAGTTAGACGAATTGTGATGACAGGATTTTGAGTTTTGTTTGTCGCTGGTGCAGGTGGACGTACCACAGTTCCGTTGGTTCCTTGACATGGGAACGTATTTATAGCTGGCAGACGATTAGTTCCACGATTATTGAGGCGACCACCGTTGACGCGGTTCCTTTGTCGAGGCGGACGTGGAGATAGCATTGGACCATTATTGGACACGTAAGGTAAGACTACGAAATTGCTTGGAAATTGGTTACCTGGCTGTAAATTGTTAGGGATTTGATTAATTATATATGGGTAATTTGGTAGCTGCACAGTTGGCTGCTGAGAAATTGGCACTTGATTATTAAGAGGTTGATTTGACTGTTGATTGTTAGTAGTTTCATTACCTGGCACTTGATTCGGAAGTTGGGTATTTGATGGTGGCGAGAAAACTGTCGGAGGCATATTAAGACGTGGTATAGCATTTGGTTGTGTAACAATTTGATTAGGAATTTGCTGTTGTACAACGGGCCTATTTCCAACCATATTAAGAGGTCGTAAAGGAATTTGTTGTTGAGTAGATTGCGGCTGGCCCTGAGGATTGAAGGGTGGTAAGTTTTGAATATTTTGAGGTGCTTGCTGATAAAGCACAATGTAATTTGGTTGACCTACATTAGGTGGAAATTGCTGAAGTGGATTAAAATTTCTATTCCCCATTTGAGTGGGTAACAAAAACTGCATGTTTGGAGGCTGCATTTGTCTCGTTGTAACTCTGTTTGTAACCATAGGGGGTTGGGTTTGTTGTACAATTTGTGAATTTTCATTTGTACGCGGAACTTGTACGGTCACTTGGCTTGATAGACCTTGCGTGTTTTCTGAAACCAGCGTAGAAACTGTGCTTGAAGGTTGTCGTGGTGTTGTTGATGTACCCTCTGTTCTTTGTTGTGTTGAGAGCGATTGTATATTACTGGATGTTGACTGTGAAGAAGCTGGTAATTGTGGAGACGACGGTGATTCAGTAGATGATAATGGAATGACATTGGGAGGTAACGGACTGTCAGGATATTGCACAGATGAAGGCGACGATACTACTCCCCGATTTGGTGGTGATGGCGATGTTGCTGGCAACACAACTATAGGGTTATCTGGCGAAAACGACGTTTCTGTAGAAAACAACTCTGTTATTGGCTTCGGAGAAAAATTCGTGTCATTTATGTCATTTGCTGCATACCACTCCGGTGTTGAGCTCGACGTCTGTGCTCGACATAGTTGTAACACTGCAAAGATTAAAAAAGTAGAATTAGTTATTACTAACTCGAGTTCCCTGAATTCGTAGCAAACATCTTGACATTATGTTCATTAAACCGAAAGTGATACGTTAAGTAACTGATATTACCTATAAATAGTTCTGGATTTGGGAGTTTGAATATAAGTTCAGACGCAAGTGGCTTTAGGAATCCTGCATTCGTGTATTATTTTTTGCTGGAGTGTAACAGACTCGCAGACTCAAACTGGTTATCATGGTTTATTTTTTTGCGATCGGTCTTCCTCGTAAGGTCAAATCCCTCGCACGGTGACAGGAATAACTATTTTTAGGTACATTCTATAACTAAGTTGTTTGAAATGAAGGTCAATCGAATATGATACGATACAAGCATTTTATATATAAGTAAGTAGGTAATATAAGTCAGGAGAATAAAGCGCTCGCTATAAGCAAATGAATTTTAAATTATTGTTATCTATATTTGATCAAATCGACCCAGTTTCCTAGGTTTGTTTGTGGAAATTGGCCAGTAAAATAGGTAGGTATGAATATGATGCAACTAATTGTAGTTGTATTAATGTTAAAAAAATCTGGGTGTGAAAGACAGTGAAGTGAAGTAGTGAATGCAACTTCCTACGTAATTAAGAATCAGTGGCTTATAACCTTATCGCAACGTAACGTTTAAGTAGGTATTACAAATTCAATAGGTGCTATTTTTGTGATATGTAACACTCTTTTTGTAAGTTGATTCAATTAGAAAGTTTTTATTTATTAATGAAGATTATAAAATTTTGAGGACCGATTCTTTACAAAACCTTATTGTTACACAAAATATATATACGCCTCGACTTGACTCAACTCTTTTTTTCATCGGTAAAAAGGGAATTTATTTTGTTCTCGTATAACCTAAATACCTACGTGTGTTTTATGCTCTACGCTTAAACTATATACATCAATGGGTACCTATCTAAATAGTTTAGCGGCTACTTTAGTAGTAAGAGGCAAAACCCTTAAGTAGGTTGGGAGCATTTTTAATAGATAGGTATGAAAACTATGACTGTTAAATAAACAGTAGTGTAAAAACATGAACACGTCTTGTGTTAACCAATATTTGCTTCATATCCGTAAATCCGCGGATATCAACAATTGATGGACGAGCAAAATTGAATACGTTGGTGAGTAGCTACATAGAAATAAACCATCAGGGGCTATGCTGATTGATACGCAAATTACTTAATCAAAGTTTTCTATTAGCATCATAAATCACTGCATCAATTTATAAATCGTCGTGAAAATATTACCGACATTCACGTTTTATTAACCGACTACAGCAGGGGCCAAATGCATATTGTTTTCATTAATTAATTGGCCGCAGATTATTTATTGTCTCCCTACCTATTTTGTACATTGAAATAAAATGTAATGTGAATTTATAGTATATTTTTATGATATTTGAGAATTTCTTTGACCTCTTGTGTTTTTCAGTAGGCAACAACATATTTTAGTAGGAATTTGAAATATAGTTAAGCAGATTTATAAGGACTTGCAGCTGCAAATGAATCACTATCACGTTTTACGTACAATACTGGTACTATTGCATAAGAATGTTTACATTACATTCAAGCCAGACAATGGCATTCATACCTCCATTGAGGCGTTCGACAAATTAACATAATACGTGCAAAATACCTAGTGTTTTAATAAGTTGTTGAAGCAAAACGGAGAGTTTTTTTTAACAGAATATAGTTATGCAGATTTCGTGTTACATAAACTTGAAATATAGATTTGACGTCGATGAGTCTGACGTCTGACGAAATAGCGCAATACCGACTTCCACTACAGAATAAGTTACTTCAGCATCGGGTGTATTAACAGATTTACTATCAAGACAGGAAATTTTATTTAACTATCCAGCAGTTACTACAGAAGTAACTTAGGTACAGGAGAATGTTAATTTATACCGGCATTATTTATTACATTATTATCGCTTCATTTGTCTGATAAAATACTTATATAACTAAG
This sequence comes from Agara belti belti, assembly GCA_018245935.1. Taxonomy (NCBI): domain Eukaryota; kingdom Metazoa; phylum Arthropoda; class Insecta; order Lepidoptera; family Hesperiidae; genus Agara; species Agara belti. Next base: position 4,196 of record DWEM01002595.1, on the reverse strand, counting down.
TTTAGTGATATCTGTTAGAAACTGAAAAGAAAACTACATAGAAATCAGTCCCGTTTTTTCCTGTTATACATTTTACAGGATCTAGACTACACAAAAAAAAAAGACTACACATTAAATATTTTTGTCTGTGGATGATGCAATATCCTTTAACTGATATAATTGATTATACGCAGTTTTCACGAGTTTTCTCTAGCTTATATAATCGTTACACAAAGATAGGTGGAGTGTAAAATAATCAATCCGGATCGGCGTGCTGAAACACGATAAAATATCACTAATCTTTTGCTCGTACTCTGTTACGACTCAATCTTTCAATAAATTGATAAGTGGCTGGATAAGTTTTTTAAAATAACGAGCACCTGGCTTTTAACTTTTGGAAGGGATAATATGGCCTTTTAAATCGTGTAGTTCCATTGTTTCAGTAAGCACCTATTATATTTCTATAAGTTCTACATTAAACGGGCAATCGGTAAAATTGTAATTAATAGCCAGCAAATAATTTAAAATTTTGTAAATTCAGTTCTAGTTGTTTGTATATTTTCGTTCATGATGCGTGTCTCAACGTATTCTTCTTATATGATAATAATAATAATTCAGTTTTTTGTTGTTATGTTGTACCTACGTCTTGTAATAATTTGTCATTAATATACCATGAGTATAGGGATCAGGTCAGATTGATGGGGATAGCCGCTACAGATACATAACGGCCAAAGTATGACTTTTCTTAACTGAGAATTTAATATGTATTTGTCAATAATAATAACTTCTTAAGACCTACTTATTAATTATCTTTTTCATTAAATAATCTTTTACTGCATATAGTTAATAACATTCAAACTTTATAGTTCCGTTACTTCTTCTTAGGTACATTGAGGTATATCTATCACTACATAGTAAATATAAAACAAAGTCGCTTTCCGCTGACTGTCCCTGTGTATGCTTAGATCTTTAAAACTATGCAACGGATTTTGATGCGGTTTTTTTGAATAGATAGGTGATTCAAGAGGAAGGTTTATATGTATAATAACATATGTATAATAATATATGTAATCATACGTTGAGGTGAACTAAACACACATTTTATAAAATTCTACCTTTAAAGGGAATTGCAGGGGCGGGGGCGAGACGAAGTCGCGGCCAAAAGCTAGTATTTAATATAACATTAAATTAATTACTTTTTTTTTAAAGTTTTTTCGCCCTCTATCCAGTAGTAAATCAATTACAATTTTTATAATAAAATTATAAAATTTTGGTTGACATAAATTTATGCACTCGGTGCATGTGTACCGCTATTTAAATAAATAACAATGTCCAATTTTTCTTTGTTTAATACAAAATTGAAGTAAGACCGGTAAATAATCAACTTCCGTTTGCACTAGAACCTGCATTGTATCAACAATCCGGACTTCATGTGAAAGTTCCACATAACAAACTGTTGGGCATGTTTACTGTTGTGTTTCGGGTCATATTAAACGGTTCAGTGGACAGACGAATTGTGTGTATCGTGTGTTATAGATGAAAAAGGGAATAATACAAACTTACGTGTTATAACAACGAGCGTGAGAAACAGCGCGTGCTCCATGGCGGCTGGTCGCTGACGGTTTGCGCCACAGACTGCATATGGCTAGTGGGAGCTCACGACTGCACGGACCGTATTACGACACCCTGAACATACCAGTAATAGATTCTTTTGACGTTTGTAACATATCCACCGGGGCGTGGGCATGCGATCTATGAGTAACGGCCTGGCGTTCCCAAGCAGTGGATAATACAAAAAGTTGCCGAAGTACCAGACACCAATGAGAAAACTCGTAGATGTAAACATAAAACAAGTCGGGCGCACTGTTAGTTAGTTGCAACCGTAACTGTATCTTGAATACTTGTTTTTCTAGGAGTAGTTCTCGTTTATGGAAACTAAGAATTAACTTAAAAAGACGAGTTAATTATGTGCACAAATAATAACATGATTGAATGATCAAAATTTAACCGACTACCTATCTTAGTTTATTAATTTTTTTCTGTGCTATAACTAGCCGAATAACAAAACCAAATGAACAAAAAATTATTAATACTGTTTGGGAATAATTAGTGGTATGTCTTACATTGGATTGCGACGTGTCTCAGCCACACGTATCTACTCACGTTTCACGAATTTGAGAGTACTAGTTTGTAATGGTTGCAGTATCTGGGAAATGACTAATTTCTACGATTCATTTCCAGGCTGACTTTCACTGCGAAGTAGTTCCAGCCCTACTTGACAATTTCTGAGTTAAAATGTATAGTTGTGTAGCCATAAATAAATAATGCACCCATACACCTATTCAGAATTTGAAAATGAAAGTTGTTGGTAGCTGTAAGGTGGTTCGATCCATTTATTTTGTTATAGACACGAGGTAGGTTTGTTTTTGATAATAATATATACTTTTGCATTTCATACTGTGATCGTTACCTATAACCTTAGTGTTGGGACGCAACGTTGCTAAACGCCTGGAACTTGAATATGTTACGACCTACGTTACTTCACAAGTCTAACCGCATCATTGCTAGCAAAAAGTTTCACAGGAGTTACGGATATCAAAAATAAATCGGAAATATTATCGACGCTTACCTAACCGGATATTGTTAATTATTAAAATTCAATCCCCATTTCCGTGTTTGCGAATCCAATGACCCGCCAATTATATTTCAATTCATAGGAGTTGCATTACCATGTTTTTGCAAATATGAATAAGCATACCTACACTTGTTGAGTGTTTACCATAGATAAAACAGAAAGTATGTACACAAACTTTTCTATTATATTCTCGATGTCACTACCGTGGGGCTTTTTATTCTTTTGATAATTCAATCAGTTTTCTAAAACGTCATAGTATGCGTTTCTAATAGATATTATAGGGAATTTTAAAAGAATTTAAAGTGTATAATTATAGAATTATTTGCATAATATACATAATCTGCATACTGAATGTTGTTGAAATAACAGCTCGATTTCAAAATTACGATGACTATGTTAAAGATGTAGGTACTTTTACAAGTGTATTTTATTTTTGGTTTTGAACGATCTTCAGTTTGTTAAACATTTCCAAATTATCTCACTACATGTGAATTTCTTACAGCATCCAGTTATTAAAGTTAGAGACGTTAAAAGAAACAATGAAAATCTAGAACTTGGAAGGCTGAAACATCATGTAAGACTATATTTTAATGATGATAGCATATGGTTAATTTTGGTATTAATAAAAAAACCATCACTAAAATACCGCTCAAAGTTTCATTATGCACGATGCAATTTTGGTAGCCAACTTAAAGTTTCCAGATACTTAATGTTCTATACTCGTATATAAGAAGTATTCAAATTTGGAGGATATAGGTAACCTATGAGATAAACATACCTACTGCCTTGGTATTTGTATCATATTTATATTATTTATATTATATAACATAATATAATACCATAACATAATATAAACAAAAAAGCGCGAACTTAATGCCGAGTCTACACCAGTCAAACTTTAATGAACTGTAAAATTAAAAATTGTATTGTGTCGAGTGAGGTGTTACGCCTAAGCAAACGCGTGGTGAAACCTAAGGAACAGTGGTGATACAAATTTTCTTTTACAGGTTTTTATATACCAATTGTATAAGGTTAACAATATATATCGAGCGTTCTGCGCTGGGAGTATCATTACTGATACTCGAGTCCTTACATCTGCCCATTGCTTTTTAACAAATAGAAAAAGGTATGATATCTTAATAAATCTTTTAGCATAACATGTTGTATTATACATTTTAGGTTTAATAAAGTAACACGATTACAGTTGATATGATAGCTACAAACGCCAACTTCAAACGTAATCTTTTTATATGCAGGAAGAGACGAAACATAAAGAAAATGAGAGTTGTGGCCGGCATCTTGCACACGTTAGCCGCTGAACCTGTATCTAGTGAAATACAGCAATGGAGGACAGTGGATAAACTGTATACGCAGCGACTTTTCCGATTTCCCGCTTTCAATCTTGCTGTTTTGGTAAATATTAATATTATTTTTATATCTTTTATATCTATATTAATATTATAAAGAGGAAAGATTTGTGTGTGTGTGTATGTAACGAATAGACGCAAAAACTACTGAACCGATTTCAAAAATTCTTTCACCACTTGAATGCTACATGATCACTGATCAATATAGGGTATAT
>DWEM01002594.1:0-11822 GCA_018245935.1 Agara belti belti | reverse complement strand
TTAGTATTGGTAAATTATTATATGAAAATTGATACGCATGGAAGATTCAAAACAAACATAAAACCGTGACTCTGGTAACCAGCATTGCACACACATCAAGTCATTAATACTCTAATACTTAATACTAATATAATGCACTCGTGATTACAAAGAAAAAACATTTTAATCTTGAGAATACGCCACAAAGAGAAATCTTTTGGTCCAGTTATATTATTCTTCTTTCTTCAAGAATATCCTTAGGGTCAGGAAATGTCTCAATCGTAACTATTAATGCAGAAGTGGCAGTTACGAAGCCAGACACAAAGATAAGGCGATTCTCGAGACATCGGACATGACTAGTACTTAGCTGTGAGGCTCTTTTTTTATAGCAACGTTGCCACATGGAGGTCACACTAAATCCACAGTACATTCTGTACAAGGCTGTGTTCACAATAGACTGAATTTGTCGAGATCATTCACGCGAAACCCGAAAGATTAATAAAGCGATTACAATACGATCAGCAGTCGGTCAAGCAATAAACAACGTTGCGTGAAAATTGAGTTACTTTGAAAACATACCTCGTCCAGGTGGATACGTTGGGTTTCCGGTGTTTATCTGGAATTTGTATTAAGATCTCTAATCAGGAAACTGTCGGCGTGTCTTTGATGTACTGGCAAACGGGCCGTAACTTTTTGTTTTGGTATAATTAGCTTTGTGTTATTCATTTGACCGCGTTGCGTTATTATTTCAGGTTCAAATCCCGGGAGGTGAAAGCGACAATTAATCGCGCTGAGTGCTTGTTTGTCCATTTTTTCCTCGCTACATTTTGTTTACCAAAGTATACATTCCGTTTCGTTATGACTGCGTTCAGGTTTTCCAAGCTGCGCGCGCTTCCAAAAAAACTGAAAATTTCCAAACATTAAATCACATATAGAATCGTGGGCCAAATTGTAATAAAATCCCTTTTCATTGTACAATATGATACAGGTTCAAATCCCAGGCGGTGAAAGTGATAATTAATCGTTCCGAGTGCTTGTGATGAAACTCGTTTTGTCCAGTTTTACGTTTGTTATTTGTAATTTGTTATTTGTAAACATTGTTATACATATACTTAATTTTATGTTGGGATTAGTATTTGAGACGTGATGTTTATGTAATCTTTTACATAATAGATGTATTATTTATATCATGTATTATTGCGCACGTCCAGTTATAAGAAATCTCATCACTAAGGAAAGTCTGATGATTGTTACAATTAAGTCATTTTGAGAAAGCGCGCAGGCCATCTTTTCCGACGATAATGTTAAACGATGAATAATTAACAATAAAAACCTGAAAATTACAAAATGTATTATTGCAAATGTGGAATACCTAGTTTAATTTGGGAAAATGTTTACACTGTTCCGTTATTAAGGTAACGATTTGAAATTCAAATCAAATACATATTAATGTACGTCAATATATAAACAAAGTTCATACATATCAGATACATATTTACATCAGAAGATAAAGGTAGACTAAGAAAACGATTAGCGCTTATTTGTGATATATATTTTTTCCTAATTGTTAAAATCTACTGCATTATACGAGAGAAAAGACAAAAAAATCAATTAATTTGTTGGGGATTTATTTCCTAAACTCTTAAACTACTGCGGTAAACGGGTACTAAGCTATTTCAAAACATAAGATTGTAAGTGTTCAACAGTGCACTAATTAGCGGAGTTAACTAGGTCGATGGATTGCATGCAGCATGCAGTTCGCTAAGTTAGTTCCTGCTACTAGTCAGCATTACCTAAATTTGGATACGTGCATTAATCAACATCGATCTAACATTTCAAAGCTCTTAAAACCCTGAAAATGCATCAAAATCTACTTACCGCTTTAAGCAACTTTGCAAATGAAGTATGAACAGATTGCTTTTACGGCCAAGAATTTTAATACCTACTAGCTAGCGATTAGAAAAACTCTATAAAAAATACAATATAACAAAGTAAATACAAATAATACATAACTACATAAATAAATAAATAAACCGAAAGCAAAACGCCACTACAAAAATGGATATACCCGTATTTCATTGTGCGATTTACAACCCTTATTAAATTTTCACAGCGCACTCTGACGAATATTCACAAAATAACAAAATTCAGCGACAACCCGTCGAAGTAAGGTTAAATAATCGCAGCTAATCTGTCTTACAGAATGGGTATTTAATCCTCAATCGAAAGGGTTGGAGGGGTGAGTCGAGTTAAATCAGGTAAATTCATTATATAAGGTGATTGTAACAATATGGCGCCCCGAAATCATAGCGTCTAATCGATATAAAGCTTTACGACGTTACCCACAACGGCTTTGAATATGGAATTTAATCAACCGGCTAAGATATTGTCAGGGGACTGACTGTAAGTTACTCGCAATTGCTGTTTAAGCTCCGTTGCGTATGTGATTTTATTTGATTGGCCTAGCCATTACAGTCAGGTTTCATGAATAATTCAATTCTAGTTTAATTGGGCAGTAGGGTTGTTAATTTTATAAAATTATCGATTTTTAAACAATAATATCCTTGGTATTATAATTACATCCAGAGCCATTTGATTAGAAATTAAGCAGGTTATTATAACATAACACATGTATAATCATTGATTTAAAGAGAAAACAAACATTCATACTCAGCAAACGACTTTTGTCCTGGGAATCGAACCTCAACACCCTTATTCAGCAACCTAGTAACCACTGGACCAAAGCGCCACTCAATTAATATTTCCTTTCCAAATGTTTTTGGTGTAAGTCGCTTAAAAAAATCAATGTACCAAAATACATTTCATTAAATGTTTAATGCAACTGTTAAATACATGATTATGTTTGTAATTCAGTATAAACCCAGCGGGACTCTATTGAGACGTTTTAATTTCCGAGAAATCGTAGCCCCAAATCCATGTAAATTTTACGACATTTCCGTGAGACTATAACTCTATGGAATTTAATCAACCGCCCGAGTCATTGGTAGGGAACTAGTTGCAGATCATTCCAATTCGCAATTCAACCCCAGTAAGTTTAATTAAGGAGCTGTTAGTTTTAGTGCGATTTGATTTTATTTTTCGACTATTATCAGAACTATATCAATTTTAATCATCAAAAACCATACCATGGCGGTAAATTCCGAAGTATCGTAAGAAATTGTGATACCAGAGCATTTTTATCTACATAACATACCAGTGATATCACTGCGCCCTAACGTTAATGCTTTAAAATAATATCAAAGAACCTTTTGTCCTTAAACCCTTCGATGAAGATTGACGATTGGTTAGCCTTTACACCTTAAAAATGTTTTTATTTATTTTCTGAGGTAACTGAAGTCTTCCAATCCATACTTGACCAGCATACACTATGACCTGGAAGCTTCTCACTATGGGAGACCTATGTCCAGCAGTGGACCAATAAAAGGGTCGAAAAAATAAAATACAGCCATAACAGTGGCGAGCTGCTGTCTCTAACGATTATAAATTTAACTACATTATACTGGTGTCAGTTTTACGAGTATGCTTACGTAAAATGTAATGTCAACAGGAACTGAATTAACATGATACTCAGTTTAGAATTCTGTTTTAGAAAAATCGCTACAATTTAGTGGAGTTGGCAACGAGCCGGTCGCAAATCGCCTGTAAAGTATTCGATTGTTCCGGCTCGAGTCCAGTTTAGAGCTGCTTTATGCTGTGTTGTAAAATGCCTATTTAACTACCTAGCGGCACTGGACATTCTTGTAGAACGAATTGTTTCTTGTGTTGTGACGCAAGATATGGTAGCACAATTAGGGAAATAGTAATCAAGATATTTAATTATCATACTGCTATAAATCATTATCTTATAAAATCATCATACTATAAATCATTATCTTATAAAATCATCATACAATAAATCATTATCTTATAAAATCATCATACTATAAATCATTATCTTATAAAATCATCATACTATAAATCATTATATCATAAAATCATCATTGTATAAATTGTGCAGTTCTCGTTGCCTTTCTTGTTTACTGGTTATATCCAGAAAAGAGGAGCATCGTTTTGTTGTTGGCATCTTGTCGTTTGTTGGTATCTTGAAATATTTAATATGTTCCAGAATGTATTACAAGTTCGTATATAAATAAGAAATAAGCTTTTAGCAACATGGTCTACATATCTGCAAGAACTTCACTTGTTTCTTTTTCCTGCAGGATATTTCGGGGTTGCCATGACAATGCCAAATTCCACAGTTAACTACATACGCACATTAGCAGTTTGGCAACGAACTACTGGCGGTATAGTAATAGACCACATTTTTCCTAACCTATATTTCCTAAAATTCATAAACAATTCGTAAAGAATTAAACTGTATGCAAATAATTTTAATAATTTGAAACTTGAATAAAAATTGTTCGATGTCCGAAGTCATTAATAATCGATAAGTATTTATAATTTTATCTATAAATTGTTATATTTATAAATGTCCTCACGCCAGTTCCCTAAAGAGGTAGACAGAGAGCACTGAGTGCTTTATGTACTACTAATATATTTCGGAAATGAATTAGCGTAGTAATAATAAGTAGGTACCTACCAGATTTCAGTTACTTATTAATATTATATAGTTATTATATTATATTATACAATGCATCGTATTTAATAACAAATATATTTAGTTACAAATAAAAACACAAAAACAACTTGCACATGTTTAGAATCCGCTAGAGGTCAATATTATTAGGATGGATGGAATATCGCGAATAAGTTGCCGACCGACACAGGCTGGGGGAAATGTACCTTTTCCGCGGCTCACGCCAGGCGGTCGTCACGGTACATTTGTACGTGAAACACTCGTTTCAATCTCACGAAATAATGCAGACTTTCCACCCACTGCGGAGCCCAAGTTGGAATCGTAACGATGTGCAAATTCAATGGCCCCGTCGCCGACAACACGGGATCCCGAACAAAAGGATGTCAGTGACAGTTTGGGAGATGAAATAATTACGAGGGATAATTCAAAATTCGTCACAACTAAACGTTGTGAACGCGTTCTATTTGTTAACGATAGCAATGCGAAAGATAAGCGGCGATAGCGCAGTGGTTTGAATTCCAATCTTCCATTCCGGGGGCTCGGGTTCAAATACTGGCACCTTTGACTGTACAATGCTACATGCGTTTTGAAACTTAAGAATTTAAATATCTCTAGCTACAGCAGCAAAGGAAAACATCGCGAAGAAATCTATGCAGTTTAGAGATATTTGACGGTAGAATAGGCAAGACCAGTATTAATATTCAGTTCAGTGATTGATCCGATTATGTTTGCAGTAGTAAACTAAAATGTTAATATTTCGAAGGGGATGCGACTGGACTACACACTTATTGTATTTTCACCTGGATATTCAATTATATTACAAATTTATTAGCTACATTACATCACTGTATATAATTTTGTATGTTTTCAAATTTACGTACAATTGCGTAATAGTATAATAATATGTAGTTACGCATTATAACGTTATAATGGATAAAATGCTGAAAACGTAATTAAGCTATATCAGTATGTTATAGTGAAATGCACCTGTCCGATTGGAGTTAACGTTATTGAGTTCATTAAAATCTTAATACGATTTATTCGATGACCGAAACAAACATACCTTTATCTCATTAAACGCGAAGCACCAGCGAACACCATTAAAATACTCTCAAATGGATAATGACGCGAATGAAACTTCATAATGATATTTCGCCGTTCAGAATCATTGCAATTTACTAGTTGTTTGAATATTCATGAAGGAAACCGAATTTTGCCACCCCAATATTATTATTGTTTTGTTCTGTTTTGTTTCTGTTCAAACATTGATTAACTCTTTTTGATTGGAATTGCTGGACGTCCGTAAATAATACATTGTTTTCATTGAAAATTATGTCAGCGAGGTGGGAATGTTGATTGGTATAATAAATGACGTTTGGAGTAACGCAATATCCGTGATTGTCGTTTTAAATTTGGAAGATAATATAATAATAATTAATTATCACTGCCCCAATCATTAGCGTAGGTAGCTGATGACAGGATTTGATTTATGTTTCAAATCCTGTTATCAGTTACCTACGCTAATGATGGGCATAAAACACAAGACAATTATATCCTAGAAATTTTCCTTTGAATTTTGTGTAAAAGTAAGTAAGTGAGTAAAGTAAAGATAATTATATCCTAGAAATTTTCCTTTGAATTTTGTGTAACTTTAATTTACGACAAAATAACTAAAGAGCTCTTAGCCGTCGAGGGTTAACTGGGCTGCATTGCAAGCTATATGTTAAATAATTAATAGTTAATCGTTGTCTAAATAGTGTTTCAGATACCATACTTAGTTGTTGACGAACCTGACGAGTAGAACTGAAATCATACATATTTCTAAACAATAATGCTTACCGATTATAGGTATATCAACGAGGTGTGCTTCGTCAAGACTTCTAATAGATGTATAAAGATATCAGTCCCTAGCGATTTGTTATATTGGGCTTGGCTTAAAAAACTAAATATTGTCGTCTTTATATTAATTTGTCTATATAGTGATATCACCTTTTAAACACTACAGCAAACTTCTGTGATACGAACAATAAATAAGCCGAAAAATTCTATGACATATTTTTTTTAATCTGTTATTAAACGGAAACTGATGTTACTATCAAATAGACCAAACAAAAAAGAACGCGAAATTGAAATTCAAATTATAATAAAACTAACTCGCGTCGCCTAATAAATTATACAGCCTCATTTAATTAATTTCCTCCCCACATCGATGTCTGTAATGTAATATCCACTCGTAAGTTCCAAGGACTTATATTAAATTCCTCCAAAAAGCAAAGTTTTTAAAGATAAGAGTAAATTTCATTAGAGGAATTTTAATTTACGCCTTTATTACGGTGTAAGTGTAATGAAATTCTTCAACAATATCTGTAATTTATGAACGCGTGGGATGTCTATTGAAGTTTCTTAGGAAAATTAAATACTTGTGTAATTTTGGATTTTCTAACTTTGAATACAAGACTGCTTATTACGAATGTGTTCTACAAATTTGTAATCAGTTGTCTGGTGTTTGATATGTTATTGTTACTGATTTTTCACCATATTGTTTTAAATCGTATTGTTACTCGCCTGCTACCAATGTTCTCAGCTCTGTCGACATATTTCTTTTTACGAAACCAAAATATACGTCCCTTACGTATACTCGGAAATGAAAAACCAAACACAGTTAAGTAATATATGCATGTGTAGGTATGTCGTAAACATTTATTTTAAAAAGCTATTTGGTGTTAGATTAAAAAATATTATAGCTTTAAAACACAGTAACTTCACCCTAACTCCACCCTCGGGATGAATACGTTTTAAGCCGCGGTAACGGTGCTAGGACAGATTTATATCGCCTATTCCACGTATAGGTACACCCGCCGCAATACAAAAGATACACGTAATATTTTATGAACGATACTATTGCACTTAATATGCGACTTTACTGAACGTACCTACACACTATATTATCCCATTCCCAGAACCAAAAATTCTGACAAACTTTTTTCCCGCTGGCAAACTTTGTTCCGCATTTATCAGTCGTCCAACACTGCTTACTTATTATAGTGATGAACCATTTATAATGACAAAAACAACATAAACAAATCAGTGTTACTGTGTGTACGCAATTTACCAATTACGTAATTACAACAAAGATTTGTGAATATTTGTGTGATAAACACGCTTTCTGTGTCTGGATGCAATACTATCTAGACAATTACGTATTCAGAAATTTGATGTACTCCATCAAAGGTCCAATTGCCGTGTTACAGATTATGCCCAGTTTAAGATAAGACTTGTGTATGAATGTTAAAATACATCTATTTTTGTTAATGTATTAAGCTTTTAAGCAATTTGAGGGGAGCATTATTGTCACTTAATTATGGCAATATGATGAACAAAAGCTTTCAGTCTATTGGTACGTTCAAAAAGTAAGTAAAAACCGTATAAAAGTTACAACAAGGAACCGAACGAAAAAGATTCCCAAGGTGATATTCTTAAAGAATACCAAATTTTCTCCGTGGTTCCTTTGAAAACATTTAATTTTGTATAGAAAAAAAAAATAAGGAGATAAAGTTACTTCTTTTGTTACACGCGAATTGAATAGCAATGAATGAAATCTTTGACGACAATGAGCCGGGATTTAAATAACGTTGTTAAGTTGTTGAATTGTACCGATATTTAAGTAGGTAAAGTTGAGGCGCACTCAAAATATCTTTATGTATGTATCTATTATTTACGATCATTATGTTCTATATTATCGTTTAACGACACTGGTATTTTTATTGTGGGCACTCAATATTGCTTGTATTTGTTTTGATTAAAATAATAATGTCTAGTAACAGTCATTAAAATTGTTTCAATGTCTGACATCTTTAAGATTTTGTTATCAAGTATATACAACTTTCTAGTCGGCAGTTTAAACATAGAACGTTGCATGTTAACACGAGCCTATGCGCTGAATTATGCCTATTCGCTATTGAATAGGCATATTTTAGGCAAGCATGCTGCATCCTACACTACACCCCATCTATTTCAAAATAAAAAAACGGCAACACATCAATGAAATTGTCTCGTCAGTGGCACACAAACTGAAATGAAACTTCGTGTAGATACATACATTGTATCTGTATGTAGTATAGTAACTGCTGTAATAACAATAGATGTACCGCAATCTTCCGAGCGCAATGGCCGATGACTTAATAAAATGGTAACAAGCGAAATTCCGCTATTTCTTTTAGCTACATTTTCCTTGATTCCGCACCGGTGTTATCGCCTCGGCTGGCTGTTAACCCGCTTTCTAGCCGGTGTACACTCAAAATAGCGCTTTCTAGCGCGCTCGTCTACTGTCCATTGTGTAGTCCGTTCCTATGTATATTTTATAGCGTTCGCACGCGTACAGGGCTACTGTAACGAACGGTTTATTTTCGCTTCTCACGTGCGTCCGATGCGGGATGTGGCTCTGGAGAAATATCTTTACCTCCACTTAATATATCACCTAACACATCCGAACTAGTTTTATTATCAAATACAACGATATAAATAAAATATTAAATACTCTAAAACTATCGAAGTTGAAATGTAAAAGCACATTAAGCTCTCGAGCCTTAATTATAGCCAAATGAAAGAGCTCCTTAAAAATATATCTTTAGGTATACAGCCTCTTCATAAACATGCACGCACTCATGAATTCACGTACCCCCCCACGCACATACACATAACATATTTACACACACAAACACATCACATTAACATATCGCACATACGTACATTAACATGCACTCACTCACTTAGATTATAACACTCATTTTGATATGATTTTTACAGGCAAACTCAACAAGTTAATTAGTGAGCTTAATTAATGTTACGTTACTATGTAACTCACTGTACGTTTTTCCTTAGCTCGTACCTTGGGTCTGTAAGTTCATTTTCCTCTTAAACACCAAGTGTGAAGTACATTTATAACAGACACGAAGTGAAGATAAAGAAAGTATGTTTCTAAGTTACTATTACTATTGTATTTCCCTAATGTTATCTACCTTAATGTAATTCACCACTAGTATCTATTTAATTTCGTTACATAATGTTCTGAAAGTGTTCAGGTACATCTTAGTTTAGGTAAAGACTTTAAACATAAGTATTTTCACCAGGTGGTTGAAATTCTCCTTCAATAGTACTGAGTGTCAATAGACTTTTTCATTTTTCCAATACAATTACATAATGTTCATGAATTTATTGCAGTGACAGAACCGTCGCGAAATGTTTTATAAGAATTTATAAACCGTTTTAAGAACGTATGTAGAGTGAGAACAAATTATTTTGTCCTCGTAAATAGAAATATGTATAATAATAATATAATATGATAATTTGTAAGGACAGAGATATTTGGCACTTGGTGCTTTCTGCCTACCTCGATAATGTTATGTTATGTTGTTGTTGTTGTTGTTATTGTTATCGTAAATAGAACATTTAGTTAAAAAATCACGTCTTATTTCATTCAAAGAGCTTAACCCCGATCTTAACGCACCTTAATACGTACCGGACATATGAAGGCACTTCTATTGGCATTGTCGGGCTTCGTTGAAAGCCGGAAAAGCGCTAATCCATCACAGAGAGTTACGACATCCCGCCGCAGAGCGCGGACGGAGGACCCCACATGCAACCGCCTTTCCACTGCGACCCCATTATTGCTACCTTCGTCCGGTTCTAGCCTCACAAATTCTTATATCCCATCCCATCTGTGAGCTTTTCATTTTCATCGTATATTTTTAGTGTCTCGTGTATTGTCTTTACCATCGTTAGCTAATTATGTGTCATTATACCAACCGGTAAATACAGTTAATTGGCGAACATACGTAATGAAAGTGTTCTTTATTTTATATATAAATCAACGGTGCAAAGGAAACGTGAAACGTACAAGTATAATGCTTATCGCCGACATAACGATACTGGTTTGACTCCGCAAAAGATTGGTATACAAACCAAACCGGGAAAACCGGTGGCTTCCTGTTTGAGACGAGGCTCGGCTCATAGCGTAAACGATAATGGCTGTTTCGGAATCATATCTTTTTACATAACGATCAAGACTAGTCCAGGATTGTTTAGGAACTTTATAACTTTGCGATGCAGACCAAGCACGCGAGGTACTTACGATCAGTCACCTTACGAAGCAAGGGTGACAGAAATTCACTACACACTCTACAACTGTTGCATATCACAGTACCTAACTGTTACTACATATAAGAACCGTAAATCTGTCTCACTAGGTCAACAAATTCAAATTGTTTTATTCATTATAAGGTACATACATACACTTAACGAAGGTCATGTTTTAGTCATCATAATTACTTCGGCTTCGTGTGCCCCTCAGGCTATAGTTGACCGGGAGAAAAAAGCCGGTGAAAAAAAACTCCCAGCACTGTTTTAAATAACAAAGGTATTAGTGAAACTAGCCATGTTGCAGTATGGCTTTAGTCTGATAAAGAACACGCGTGACAGCTATCGTGTGTGTGAAAATCAGCCCGCTGTCATCAGCTTACAAACTCAATTCTAAAACCATTTTACTACTTCCTTTTTATTTACTTTGTTTCTCTGTCTATCTCGTGGCAGATCCTGCCTTTCAGAGAGAGTCCGAGCACAGCTCGTTCTATAGCTTACCGACTGTCTTTGATCTTGTGGACTGGTAATACTATACTTGTCCACGTTTTCAGCTCCGTATCCAATGACGGGTAGGACGCACCGCCTGAAAACTTTAGTTTTTTTTGGACAAGCCGAGGACACAGCACCGTGACGCTCATTAGGTCAGGCCTATTATGTAAAGCAGTTGACTCATGTAGACTAATGATGATAATTATGAATACTGTCAACCCTCCTATAACGCGGTGGGTCCGTACCGTATATGGAAACCGCGCTATAAGAAACTCGGATTTATGTTCTTACAAACCAGGCTATGTAATTCGTAGCGCGTTGTATGGAAACCGCGCTATAAGAAACTCAGAATAAGTACAAATCACATCATTCGTACCGCGTTATATGGAGACCACCAAATACAAAAGACAAGATAAATTATAAATTATTTTTATTGAATTGAAGAGTTCGTTCTGAAAGTGCCGCGTTATAGGAGGGCTGTCGCAATTTCATCTCCGCGTTATATGGAAACCGCGTTCCAAAAGTACCGCGTTAAACGAGGGTTGACGGTATCTTGACCACCATGACAAACGACTAACATGTCATGTTTCGTCGTAAACAATCCAATTTTTTTGCGTGG
>DWEM01002593.1:0-11824 GCA_018245935.1 Agara belti belti | reverse complement strand
ACCAGACCAGACCAGACCAGACCAGACCAGACCAGACCAGACCAGACCAGACCAGACCAGACCAGACCAGACCAGACTAGACTAGACTAGACCAGACCAGACATTCTTGACTAATAGAAATATTTGTATTGCACTTTGACACTGGTAGCTTCGTGTCAGTCGGGTCTGCAATAGACTGCATGGTGACCAATACAATAGACTACTTACGAATATGCAAGTACTAACTCGTGCCTAACTTTTCAGCTTCACCTTCCCAAAACCGGCGCTCGCGCTTCAAACGACTAAGGACGCGATCAGCGACCTCGAGTCGAGTATCGCGGAGACGTACCTCGAGCACAAGGGCGACCCGCTGGTGGGCACCATCGAGTACAGCATGCACATCGGGCGGCACAAGGTGGACCCGGACGCGGCAGTCGACGACGCCAGGCCGTACATCTACGAGATCATCAACAACTTGATTGCGGTGCATGCGGAGGTGAGGAAATCGCTTTTGGCTAGTTTCGCTTATCACCATTTTGAAAATTGGAACAGCTATTATAATGTGATTCGAGACGAGGTTTCGGGCGAACATAGAGCCTGGTAGAGTACGTATGGACGGATACGGTGACAGTCGAGCCTCGGTAAATAGCAAAAAATATTTATTCAAGATTTTTTTTCACCGTCCATGTTTGGAAGCTTAATAGTTCAAAGACCATCACTAATCTCAATCGGGGCGTACATTCTATTTGCGACTGGTCGTGAAGGCGCAACGTTCTATTATTTATACTAAGTTATCTTAATATATATAAATTACGTGTCACAGTGTTTGTCCGCGATGGACTCTTAAACTACTTAACCGATTTTAACACAATTTTGCACACCGTGTGCAGGTTGATCCAAATTGAAAGATAGGATAGCTTACATCTCGATTAATGATCTATTTTTATTATAGGACAACACTTAGTCGGACAAACATCGCACTACGGGATTTTTACAAATATGACATTAAGTTTTTGTTACATTATTATAATTCAACCACGGCAACGCGTGGTAGGGTCTACTAGTAATAATATAGAAATAAAATAATAATATTTTATTACATGTTTCTAAATTGAAACGGGTAATAACTAACTCGTAGGTACATTTTGTTCAATTTTCCCCAGTTCCCTCGTTTCTTTAACCAAAACAAAGGGATTCACGCACGTAGACAGTTCAAGATTTGCGTCAATCAAGTTTACGGTTTTTATACAATGCGACTTGAATAAAAAGAACGTTAACCATATTTTTTTGGGTACAATTTAATCATTCAATAAATCATGTTTTTGTTGTTTTTTTTTTGTGCCTTCTGCCTACTTGGCTACTACTGCTTGGCGTGACGGTATGTTGTCGTTTGGTGTTGTTGTTAGAGAAAATCGCCGTAAAAGTAACAGTTTTGTATGTATAATTTAACAGTATAAATAAGAGTACTCTTTGCACAGCTGTATAAATATTTTTTCTGTTTGCATGAACATGTATGTAACGACGCCTTACCGGAAAAAACATACGCTTAATTATATGACGCACAAAACGTATAAAGGAACGACTAATGAGCGACACAGTTCCATATTTCATTCATTATTCTACATAATCATTCTAATGACATATATTAAACGTATTTGCAATCGTTCACTTACGAATAGAATACCAATATTTGCAGTTTTGATTTAGTTATTTGACGTTTTATAATCAAGTGTTGATAAGAAATGTACGCAATGAGATCTAAATTAAATACATTATTATTGTGAACTAGAGAAGCATGGCGACCTATGCTCCAGGCCTACTGTTACCGCGGGACTGGAATACGCCCAGCGATGGGACAGATAACGTCAAACATCATTATCGTCAACAACATACAACAATTGATATCGATTCACAACTCAGTAATACGTACATATTAATGTCTTTTCACTTTTTATAATATGTGGATCGTCAAAATAATTTGATGATAAAATATTTTTGTGTGGCAACAGTGTAACAAAATTTTTGATATATAACAAACATCATTCATTGTAAAAGGTAATATTACAGTACAGTACAGTAACGTTACAATCGCATCATTCGCTCACAATGGTATTAACGTACATCATGGAACAGCTAATGTGCGCCACAGTGACACATTTTCGCTTTTTATTCAATTAAGCGCTCCCCGCGAAATCCACCATAAAGGTGCGTGCACACATACTTGCAAGCATGTATCATTTGAGAAATTGTAATGTTTATTCCACAAAAAAGAAACATACATATAGCCACTGATATTTTATACAACGGTGAGCGGAGCGTAAGGATTTCCGCCAAGTAAGGTTCGGACAAACTTTTTTATATAGACTCTTCTACTTTCATCGAAGTCGTCAAAAATGCTTGTTTACTAGATGATTTCCCGGACTTCTTCCGGCAAAACCTCCGATCTCATCGATTTATCTAATTAACCTTCTTAGCTTGTCCGAAAATATATTTGTCTGTTTTTTGAATTGCATAATGAAATAACCTTGATTCACCTTAAAGGTATAGTTTACTGTTTAGTTTTTATTAGAATATTAATTATCAATATATGGACGGTAGCATTAATTGAAAAAACTTATTTACGGAAATAATTCCTATCCGGAAACCTTAACTATTTCCCCAACCTTTCAAATAGTTATCGCAAGGGTACTAATTTAATTGAGTAACTATTAGCGACCGCATAGTTGCACAGTTTATTTAATTTCCCCCACTTTCCTTTAAAAGTTTGTTGTGTGAGAAGCATATAGGTGTATATAATATGGATCTTTACCAATAGTACTGACTTTTTTAAAACAAATATACATTTTGAAGCAGATGTTATTTTGAAAATAGAAAACTGTATTTAAAATTGTTGTACCTTCAATAAACTGGTTTGGTTTCTTATGCATTGGTTTCTAAGATGCTCTTATAAAATAATAAGCCATTATTTAATACAATTGAACTGTACAAATTTTATTTTCTAGGTTTTAATTAATTAAAGATATACATAAAACCTACATTTATAGAAACAATATGATATTCGAATATCAATGCAGCTATTTAAGCTACTTACTAACAATTCCACAATTCATTTTGCCCCAGTTTCCTCATTAAAGATGATTTACGCGCTCCCGGGTAGGATAGGGTAGGGGCGTGTGGAGTGCTGTTATCCGCCGCTACCCCAACAAGAGCAACTGGATTGTGATAATATTGCGGATTTAGTACCGTTATGTCGACCTGTTTCATTTTCTACAGGTCTCAAGTTCCATTGAAAAGTAGGACGTATGGTTTTTTGTGCGCTAAGCGGTTTTAATGACGAACGCGTATCCACGTACATAGTTTGGGATATGCAAAACGTTTAAATGGAATTATATTTGTAAGTTATATTTTTTATGTAATCACTACATAGTATAAAACAAAGTCGCTTTCTCTGTCCCTATGTCCATACGTATGCTTAAATCTTTAAAACTACGCAATGGATTTTGATGCAGCTTTTTTTAATAGATAGAGTCATTGAAGAGGAAGGTTTATATGTATGATAACATTTGTATAATAATATATGCGCGGGACGAAGTCGCGGGCAAAAGCTAGTTATTAATAAATTATTATCCTATTTTAGCTCCGGCAGTTACAAGCAACGTATTCTTTATCTATCGGCAAGAAAAATTTGGATGAATTCGGCCAAAATCTACCACGCTGGGCAAATGCTAGTTGGCAAATTTACACGTCTTAGAACATCATGGAAATCTTATAAACGCGCATGTTTTCAAAACATGTTTTCTTTCTTATGTAAACTAGCGATTCTTAGACTTTATAATGTGCATAGCTTCGTAAAGTAAGAATCGCGATCGAAGGCTTCTAAGGCGTAGACCAGGAGTTAGTAGAACAGTTTTAAGCCACTATGTTATCATCCCTTCTTATGTTAAAATTCGTTTTTTAAATTCCCAGCGAGTTTTATTCCCTTTCACAGTACTTTTTTCACTGTGACGCGGTGATATTGAATTACTTAAACGGTTTTAAAGTGCAGTTTTGATGCTATATTTTTGGTCCACTGAAATCGGGCATTTTAATATTTTTACTACAAAATCTCACGGCTTTAAACGTTAAAATGAATGTTGTAGCCATTTTTTATTCATTTTTAATAGCAAGTGATATATGGCAAAAGGATATAATATGTTGACAAAATTATATAAATGAAATATTATATCCAATTTTAAATCGTCAATTTATTGGTCCCTACATTCCTATATATTCGTACCTGTAAAGTAAAATTAAATAAACTGTCGCTTTATCGTATCCTTTTGATTTATGCATATGTATTTCATTATTCATGCGGAAGTAATGGGTACAATGTAATGAATTAATTTAAGCACTTGCAATAACTGATTAATGGCCCGCAGCGACTCCGTCACGTGGGACGCTGGTTGCAAAAAAGGTATTCCCACACGTTACTTAATGGATAGGAAAATAAAAATAAAGGCTAATGACTATTCTAGTTGATAATGAATAATTTTGTCTGACAAGTACCTACTAAGTTGCCAAAGGGAACTAAGAGAAACAACAGTTAAACCGGCCAAGGACATCCACCACCCAATGTGTCTAACTCGCCCAATTAAATTGCCTTAACAACCTTAATTTCGGATGAAAAACCGTAATGTACCCATCCATCCTACTCCAGTAGGTAAGTAACCAAAATCCGTCCAAATAATATCGATGAATATATCGTCGTATTACAAGCTTACAATAGCTCGACGAATGAGCCAAACAAAAACAAAATCCAGACAAGCGGGTACAAGTGGATTGTCCAGTTTTCATACTTTGTCTATTTTATTTCGTTCATTTGTTCCTTTGTTCCGAACAAAAATCATATTTACGAGATAGCAACACACAATAGGGACTTCGAAAATATAAAACTGTAGAATATAAAACACGTAACTCACATCTGGAGAAGTGTAAATTGCGTTTGTTATCTCCGATCGGTTCCATGCGTCCACTTGAACTGAATATGTTATTGAGACGCGAGGAAATGTATGTAACGTATTCGTATGTTTGTATGAGACGGAATTGGAAAATATACATTGAAAAGTATCATTATATTGTAAATAATGAAATTGTTGGTAAAATCATGTTACTGTGTAGTGGTAACCAGACAGTAAATAAATATATAACTTTCTAAATACATAATTACATTATTAATTTTACACCCAAACAAAGAAAATATATTTATGGTCAACCGAAAAAGGTTTGTCCTGAGTGGGAATCGGACCTACAAGCGGTTCATCATCTCAACGTTCAGGGTCGCTAACCAGTGGATCAAAAACGAATAATTAGGACTTCGATTTAAAGATGCAAATGCCTAAATATTCTTTTTACTATGTACCGGTAGACTGGAGTTTCTTTGTAAGAAGTATTCTAAGGTGGTTAACCACCAACGAAATACTTGGTCAACAAAGTGAAGGGGGTATAAAATCGTTCAGACATCATATTACTTATTTTGGTAGCTACGTAAAAAATCTAGAACTTCGCTAAAATCGCATTTTAGTGGAACGATATTTTATTGTAGTTATCACAAATGCGTCTAAATATTAAAAACATATTTAAACCTAATATTAAAGTAATATAACACAAAGAAATGAAATAAAAGAGATAAAAGCTATTGACGCCAAATATTTCCATTATTTGTATGATGATAAATAAAAGATTAAGTACTGATCCACTAACGAGCAGTTCGCGCCAATTCCCGGCCTCTTTCTCACGATGGCACTTATCGACTATAATACGACTTGTGGAACTATTAATTGCTGAGAGTTGGATGATAAGTAGATATTAAGTGGATTGATCAAAAGGCATGACATGATATTTATCAGAATCAGAATAAGAAAGTACATTCAAGGGAATTAAATAATCGTAGAAGTTTTAGTATCTACTGTCGCATTGGTATAGATACTGGTTTGATTGGATTTAAATACCTCTATATATAATATGAGAGAGTTTGTAACTGGTAAGGAGTACCACTGAGTTCAGTACCGAACATTTTGCTGGTATGAAATAATGGCGCTTGTGTAGAATGAAAAAATAACTACATAATATTAGCGAAAAGTTTACACTATGATACTATGCAGTAACACTTAGGAATGTGTTACATGGAATAATGCATAGGCTATTAACTTAGTAATTAAATACATAGATAAAAAATACCGCTAGCTCGACAATAAATCATCATCTTAATTTATTCCGTACTTTACAAATATCCTGACTCATCAGCCAGTACGTCTATTAATGTAATTTAATATCTCACAAAAGAAAATAAAAAAATATACAAATCCATAAATTACAAATGTTCCATAATTGATGTAATATTTTATATAAATATTTGATATCGTAGAGAAGTTGTCTATGAATTTTTTAAGACTGAGACTAAGTTTTTCTTGTCTTTATAAAACTCTACCAAAATTGATCGCCTTTACACAGAGTCTACTACAAGACCTAGACTCAGATTTTGTCCTTTGCCCTAGTTTTTAGTACAACATTAATATTAATATATTTTGAAATGCTGAACGAATTATACGAAAACCAATAATTTCTGTAAACGTGCCCAAAATTATAATAAAACAATTTCAATGCGTGTACTTAAAAAGCAAGAACGAAAAGAGAACACTTGGGTATTCATTATTAATTTGAATAAATAAATTGTAATGACGTCTGCGTTCCTTATCCAACTTAGTTTCAAAAAATACATCTCGGCGTAAAGCGCGCCGTGTCGCACATTCGCAAATGAAATGTAAATAATATGTAGGACGCCATTCTCAGGCGGAATGCGCACGATATTCCAGTATTTGTATTGCGACGGAAATAGGCTCCGGGGGTCGCCTTAATTACCGAAAGTTTTCATATCATTTACGTTCTGCGCAGTCGGTCGTATGTTGATTTTTCGATTACTACAATCAAGATTCACACTGCTTTTTTTGTTCTTTTTACCTTATGTTCCATTATGGTCATGCGTTGTAGCGTTAGGCGCAGTTGTTAATAAAACGTTGATTTTCTAACTCAGGCTAAATGTATAAGATTTGTCATTGTATAATACCCAAGAATAAATAATAATAATTATTATTAATGCCTGTACAACGATAGTCTTTTCAATTGCGTACTATATTAAGAGTACGTGGCAACATAGGTAACTAGCGATTATTAGAAACTAGATAACTCTTAATGGTCTAAAAAACAATTGAATTAATTTGTAAACTTACGTCATCAAGATACCTACACGAGCTTTTGTTCCACATTAATTCATTTGAAAGTTCAACATTGTAGTTCTTAATAAATGAGAAATGGTCACTTACATTCACTTTAATATCCGATCTGGTGTCCTTATGCAATTAATAATTCCACAGTCGTGTAAGTTCGCTGGCGGCAATGTGACCGAGTTGGCACGAGCGAGAGGAATTGAATCAGAACTTAAACTCCTAACATTTATCTTTCACTTTTATCGAACGTCGTCATTTGTAACTCCGAGGAAATTCAACAGTCAATGTAAAACAGTTTATTCACGATCTTTACCTACAGTGGAAGCCTTTTATTTTAGTTATCGATAGGCTTACTCGGATGAAATGTTAGTAAATATTAAGATATCAGAGACCATTTAATAAAATATCTTGTACAAAAAATCTACAAGAGCAAAGGATTACGTAGGGATTAGGAACAAGTTAATTGCAACATTAAAGTTATCTTGTTGTTTCACTACTCAATGTTTTGGTAAAACATATTGCAAAAGTAGCTTTATAACAGTTTCTTTTACGCTTTTCCTAACATAACTTATCTTGCGACGAACTAACAAGAATCGTACAAACGTGGTACACAATATGACACACGCCACGATCGCTGTTAATAGTTAGACGCAGTTATTAGTTCGGTAGTTAGACAAAAGTTGGCGACCATCCAACTCATTCCAAAACTACGAACTCCGAAATCGAACAACTGAAATCAACTGACTTTAGCGAGGAGCGGCGCTCGCGCACCCATAAACAGATAAACAGAAGAACACACAAATACCCTGCGTATTTTATAAAATAAATATTTTGTATAGGTCACGTTACAATCCTGTAATAAATAATATTAAATACAATCAGACTAATTTAAGTTAATAGGTACTGCATTTGGTGCGGCAGTTAAATTTTCCTGTTAACTAGTGATGCATTTTATACGGAGAGGCATCAGTGAAAGACAGACTACTATAGTCTGGATACAGAAACTCGTGGACATTAAGGACAAAAGTCCTAATCGACCCTGTAGCCTCAGAATTTAAAAATATTCTGAGTCGTGGCATAACTGTCCGTGTTTGTTTATTTTAATCCCGGGAACAACAGCAAAAGCAAAGTAAATAGAGCGCAATCCGACCTTTTCAACCTCGCCTAAGGGGTGGAATCTTTTGATTCCCTCCTGTAGCCAAAAAAGGGTATTGATCTGATGCCTAATTCCATTTGGTGCCAGGAAATCCTTTCGATGAATAGTTAATGACTGGTTACCTATATTTAAAAGGTTCAAGCTGCAGAATTTGAACAGCGTTGGCTATGCTTATAAAACAATTTTTGGGTACCGATCTCTCCGTAAAATTTGCAACATGACGGAGGTTCGTAACATAACGTAATACACTGCTCCAGTCCGGATTAATTGTCAGTGACCAAACCATTTGTCACGATACAACTGGGAGCAAGGAAATGCTTCTGAATGGTTACCAATATTGTGCACCATGTTCTATATAAGTTAATGAGAAACCGGGTAAGTTATACGAGTACTACAGGAAGCAATACTCTAACACTCGGAAATAGACCTCTAGAAATTATTATAATACCCGCAAGAACCAGAGGTAAATAATATTAAAATTCCGTTGTTAGCAGTAAAGTGAGGAAAAGGAAAGGGCCTCGCTAATGAGATAATAACATTTCCCGCACAGGTGGCTCGGTGGCCTACGAATTCTCCTGTTTACCTTTCTCACTTTTATCGCTTATACTTTGTATATAAATTGAAGAGTTTATTTTTTTCTACGACTGGAAACATCGCGTTCTATTGTACATAAAATATGTATTTGAGAGATCAATGTAACGTTTCAATAAATTGGCCTATATCATTTCAATGCTATATCTTATAAGCTGTTCATAAAATGCCTTTCAATTAACAAGTATATATATATGAATGATAATGTTATTTTCATTCTTACGTTTGTTAGTAAAACAAATTGGAACAAAGCCGATAAATTATAGCTATAAAATGTGTGACGTTCATTAAGTGTATGTACATACACTTCATAAATCAATTATGTATAACATAATGCACCTTATGATAAATAAAACAGCTTGAGTTTGAATTTGAACCTACTTAGACGAGCCCAAGGGCTGGCCGCGGAACTCTAATATTACTAATTAATAAAACCTAGAAAGAGCATCGACTACCCGGTTTTCTAGCTAGGACTAAAGTTAATGGATCCTTAAACCAAGTTAAACACTTTAAGGTCAATGTCTCGTTCGTCAATTCGACTAAATTTAGTTTAAAAATCTGCTGAGTAGCCAAAAGTTTGACGACGTATTTCACGAATGCACTGACTGATCAACTTACTAAAACTAAACTACATACACATGAACATCTTATATAGTTATTGATGTGAAAGTTGGTAAAAGATATTCGTTTAAAAATCTTAGGTTGACAGTGCAAAGCCTTTGTGTATTGTAATGATTATGTTGCATTATATTTCTAAGTAAAATAAGTTGTGAATTCATATGGGTTATAGTCCTCAATAAAATATGATATAATGATCATAAAATATATTTAAACTACAAAGATATCGCCAAGCCTTTTTATTAAATTTTATGGTAGGAAATATGTTTTGGGAGAACAATGTCAAGCTGTAGCATCTGTTCGTTCCCAAACGCAGCACGATCACGTACACCGTAATGCTTGAAACAGAAGATAAATCGGGCGACAAATCTACACGCTGAGATTTGTGCAAGATTTCCCCGACAAAAATATTTAATTTTTCAACTTTATCACATTTTCCACATCTTATAATATTACTCTTAAAATTGTTTTGAAGATCATGTTTACGAACGGTTTATCTGCAAAAGTGTGTAATAAAACAACATAACACAATTGTGTATGAGATGGATACTCAAGTAGTGTCAGCCTAGTGGTTTGATTTTGATTCTTCGATTTCAATCCTATATTCAAATTCTGGCCTGACCTAACCTCCGATTTTCCAACGTTACGTGCATTTTATCACTTGAAATCCAAATATCACTCACTATAACAATAAATGAAATATGAGGAAACCTGCACACCTTAAAATATATTATAAAATATATGTTTCCTATAGTGTGTGAAGTCTGCTAATTCACACTTGACCTGACCTGCCTGTAAGAAAAAAAATTGTATTAAGTACATGATTTTATGCACGATGTATTAACTTTGAGTAATCCTTTACCGCAGGACGCGGAAAAAGTACATACATAACAAATCAAGAACAATAAAGCGTGCGCCCGTCTACTCGAACATGAACTAAACCTCCGAAGGCACGAAAAACTCTATAAGAACATCGTTGTGCGAAATGTGAGACTCCACGTTTTCTGATGTAAAGCGACGGTCACGTACGCCGTAATCCTGCCAGCAGGTGGACCGACAGTATGAAGACAAATCTACGCTTTTAGATTTAGTTAACGCTTCATTTGTTTCCCGGTAGACGAGAACATGAAATTTTAGTTCTAACCAACTTTACTTCTCTAAATTTCAATTTCAGGTACCCTTACAGTCAAATTTGAATTTGTAACCTACAATTTGATCAATTAGACGTTATTATTTCTTTGAATGTGTGTATTTTGGCCGTTTATACTTATCTTGTCAATGTAACTGGCAACACCGAGCCTTCGGCTTGCCGTAAATTGCCAAAGGGATACAAAGCACAGGAGCGACCTGATTTTAGATAGCTTCTACAGCCTGTGAATATATCTTCCCATAAATTGAGTTTACTGTACAGGTCAGAACAAACCATTGCAAGAACATCGTCAGTAATTAAAGTTATTACGAGTATATAAAATGTTGGTGCATCTCGCAATCGACCATTTGATCCAAAATTAAGTACAACCTATACTATGATTACCAAACAATTAATAAACATAAATATATGAGGAAATTCCTAAATACGTACTTACTCGTATATATAAAACTTTATACCTCTGGGACGGGACATAGAATACATAAGTAATAGTAGTTAGGATATAAATATTTATCCTGGGTGGAAATTAAATACGCAACGTACAGATCAAATATATTGCGATGGTAGTGTTTCATATACATGAATAGCGGGTTCTATCGGTTTGTATTTAATTTAAAACCTGACATCAAAGGCCGATATTGAAACCATATTATATAGTTATTACCTACAATGCTTAGTAAACGTGGCATGTTCTCGGTACTCCGGTGACCGAATGCCACAGTCGGAGTCGCGCGTTCCATTCGAGCCGATTACATTCACCGTTGCAATTTGCATCTTCTGCACGCAAGATAGCTCCGACATGTCTGTCGATTGCTCTGTGGACGTGATGGGTATTCCAAATACCTTCAGCATATTCCATATTAGGTGGAAACTCGTGTTACTAAGCATTTAACAACTCGTGATGGTGTTGCATAGGTATTGTTAAGAAACTTCTGCCACTACTTGGATCAATATTTTCTAGAAACAATTCTAATTTTTTTTTTTTTTTTTTTTTTTTTTTATTTTATGAGAGCAGGGAACGAGCTGGCAGCAGCTACATAGTGCCCCTGCCCCCCCGGGACACCGGCG
>DWEM01002592.1:0-11827 GCA_018245935.1 Agara belti belti | reverse complement strand
ATGTGGGGGTGTACTACACTTCTCTGCCTACCCCTTCGTGGAATACAGGCGTGATGTTACGGTAAAAGTAAACCTAAATTACATAGCTTACAACGTAAAATGACAAGCTATGCATAGTAATATATAGTTGATATAGAACATAATTTCCACAGAAGGTTCAACTCTGACGGAGTTTAAGCTTCGCGAAGTTATATCACTCCCGTTTGCAAAGCACAATTTAATATCATAACTGTTTACAAGCTCGGTATAACTTTATAAATGTATAGCGGAGACCTGTGAGGGAGAAATAAATTCATATTATTATTACAGTCATGCAAGTGGCCTTTGGAGATACAACTTGGCAGCTCAACGTGATCTCGGAGAAGTTGCTAATAACTTCACTGCGCAGTTTGATCCAATTATAATAATATAAATTTCAACTGAAATTCTCGGTAGCACCAACCGACCGGCGAGTTAAAATATTAAGTAAGTATTGGTGAATCATGAATAAGATTGAAGTCAGATTTTTTTTTCAGTCGAAATTGTAATTCAAATGAAATCGCATGCTTAAAGGAACATTGACTCATTAAGAGATCATTTAAAATTTAGTTACGTACAGATACAGAGATCTTTTTTTACTGTGATCTTATGGATAGTTAATCAAATGTACAAAATAATTGCACTTATAATTAATTAATAATTTAATTTCATTCATCAACAAGTACGATAAAGCCTCATTGCAAGATCTTCCTTTGCGATTTCCCAAAAATCGTCTCTTTTCAGTTAAGCCAGTATTCCAATACGCATGCGAAATGATCAACGTAAGTTGTGACTCTTATCGACCAGTACTCGTCGACTTTAGTTTAATTTAATGGTTGTATAAAGTTCCATATTAACCGTAAAGCATCTTCAACTTGAGATAATCCTGGCCTAAGTGTTCGTTATAAGGAATCTTTCAAGAACATTGGTTTTCAGGATGTCACTTCTGTACATACAACCCGATATTAACATAATATGAAGTTACGCGGTCTAAGCTTCGGCTCGAAGTTTCAAGTATCCATCCCCCTGTAGTATCCCTGTACTGTGTTTATATTCATAGTCAATCTCATCCCTTTGAAATATAAAATATCACTATCACTACATTGTATAAAACAAAGTCACTTTCCGCTGTCTGTCCCTATGTATGCTTAGATCTTTGAAACTACGCAACGTATTTTGATGCGGTTTTTTTAATAGATAGAGTGATTCAAGAGGAAGGTTTATATGTATAATAATATATGTAGTGATACGTCGAGGCGAACTAAACACACATTTTATGAAATTTTCCATTCAAAGGGAATTGCGAGGGGGGGACGAAGTCGCGGGCAAAAGCTAGTATACGTATATTTTATGACTAACCCTTAAGCGTTACGCAAACACGTTAGTTGTGGCACGTGACGTGGCATGTGTCATTGGTAATTAAAGAGGGGTTAGAAATGCATCGCCCGCCTTAAGAACCTAGTTTAGATGAAACTTTTAAATACGACATCTTACGTGAAAGGTAATAAATGGAGTGGAAGAAAGTTGACGCAGGAAAACGGCGAACCATAAACAGCTCAGTCGAGCACTCTCCATTGCAGTGGAAATAAAAGTGGCTTATTTTGCGATCTGTGGTTACGCTCGGCGTACCTACCTACATACGTCATATCGTGCAGTCGATATTTAACGGGCAACGTGGGCTTGGCGCCTACGCAGCAAATCATCTCATTCGCTATTGCAGAGTTAGTGAGCGTTTGTATAAGGAAACATAAAAACTTAGATGAGTAATGGACCAAACTGTTCTATCTGATTATAGATAGTTGTCTGAAAACGCCTTTAACCAATTATAATAATAATCGATAGGAATTATCTTAGAGGCAAAAACTATTTCAATAAATTCATAAAATGTCCACCTCTCAATTCACAGTTTAACAAAGTGAAAAATCAAAGGTGTATAACTCCAGGTTACCTATGTAGCATCAAATACTTATGAGGAAGATAATGCAGCAACAAATGAATAAAGCTAAGGTAATTGTTACATTTGTGCTAACGATAATTGAAAATTAATAAAACTTTGCGGCTCATACAATCGTTTCTTACTAGATATTTGTTATTTCATAGTAACACGTCTTTAATTAGACGAGGGAAAAACGCAAAGTAAGCAGTTGGCAACAAACATATTTCTAGTTTTTAATCAAGCACGCAAAAACACGTTACTGTTTTTAATGTTCCCGAGATACGGAAAACGTCTTTTAAGAATCCATCGTGTTCATTGTTTGCTGTAATAACAGCTAACAAACATTTTGTAACGAAGACGAATTGATAGGCAGTGGATTTTCACAACTGTTTTATATAAAATGACAAGCAAGATGTTATAATATCAATCGGATACTATGGCAATTTAAATTTATTGGTACCTTGGTAATATTGGTAATACCTACATATGACAAAAAATGGTACTGCTTCTAACAAGATCATTCATGAAATCATTATCCATACGAATAATTTACAATTCTTCTTATGTATCAAAGGATTTAATTACAAATTTATCAAACGATTTTTATCCAATTTTTATTTAAATGTTATAATGTTGAATGGTAACTTTTTTATGTTTTTTTTTAACACTCAACTTTAATATACGAAGCGCAAAACAATTCATGAAAGCTTGAACAACCGCGGCTGCGGTCGTTCGTGCCGCGGACCGGCGACTTCGGTGTGTACACAGCTTTAGAACTAAGACAAAAAACATAAAAAAGATTTTTACGTATTCTCTCATAAAAAAATCTTTATAAATAATCCCCAAAGTTTTCGTTCCTCCGGTTTTTTTATTTTTTTTTAAATAGCATCAAAGCCGATATAGAGCACGGGTCCTGAATAACAATCAATGTTCATATAAATCTTTATAAACGGGTACCTATTAAGTTAACTGTTTTGTGTTAATTTTAATATCTAAAATTCGTATATCATATAACATAAAAATGCATGGATCTAAACAATGACGTTAAATCTTTATATGCACATCGCAAGTATCCATGTTTGTACTAATAAACGTTCGTCCTCGATTTTGGTAAAGAATTAGGGCAGAACTGTAAATTCTTTTAACAACAATATAATATACACACAGCTCCAGCACTAGTTCTAATAAGATGTTAGTATCGTAAAGTGTATTTACAAGATACAAAAAGCTTAAAGCTGCCTAACACCGAGATATTAAAAGTTGTCTGTTGTACCTACTTGTTGTAAGCTTGCGGCACTGGTGTTCGAAATATAAATAAACGTTATATCTGTAGGCCCGCACGCTGCAATCGAACTAAATCTCGCTGTACGCATTTATTTATTTATTTCCAATACATTTAACCGAGTTTTTAGATGTGGGCGCCTAAATGTGGTATTATGTGGTAAGTATACATCTTAGGCTGCAACCCACTTACCATCAGCTTGAGGTCAAACGCAAATTTATTTTACAATAAAAAAGTAACGATATTTACATTTTTTTCGCAAAACTTTTTTATTTACTTATAGTTTGTACACTTGAGTGATTAAAGGGGGATTGTCATTAAAGGGTGAGTTTTCTTAAAACGGTTTATTTAGTCACAACATAAGCTGGGAGTTTACGCCTAGAAATCGATAAATTAATCGATATCTTTTGTCATATTTTATAGATTCCCTATTATAAGGTAAGAAGATTAAACAAAATCTTTCAGTAACATTCACAGTACAGCTCGTTAGGCCGATCACCACTGATCGTTCAATCTGAAAATATCTGTAGGTGCTGATAGAAATAACGTGAAAAGCTTGCATGTAAAACGACGACAGATTGATTTTTCGTATCGGACAGATCGCTTTTAGACTTTGACAAGCAAGCAGTGGAGGATACTTGGCCGAGTTCCCTCACACGATAAATGAATATGATGAATATAGTGACTCTGAAGAGCATTGGCCTTTTTTCTCTGTCACTACAAAATGCAGCTGCAAAGAGGCGGCGCTATCAAATAATCGTAAATAATGTAAATGTCGCGGTATATTTACGCATTACAAGCCGACGATTACAGGTGTTTTACATCTGATTCGTTGACAAATATATATGTCCACTTGTCGAGCAAATGTGGTACGTCAACGTGTCCGAATGAGCTTTAAGTAGATGATTTCATTTTTTACATTTTATTCTCCTGATTATCATAACATTGGACATAGAGGACCTATATAAATCTGCTTAGTAAAAGTTTCCGCTAAAATATTAACATTTTGTTTTCAGCACTGACTGTACGTTTTCTCACGAAACGGTACATCGGAGAATACGACCATCAGCAAGGTCCGTATATTAATTTGTTTAACTATATTAATTAATTAATAATTATAATATAAAGCAGAGGAAAATATATTAATTTCAACAAAATTTATTTTTGTATTAATTTGTATTATGTTATTACGTAATAATATAGCTTTACCTATTGTTAAACCTTCTCATTATGAGAGGTGACCTGCATACAAAAGTGGCACAAAAGATGATTGAAAAAAAGGACGTTACATTATTAATAATTGTTCCTTATTAATGTTGTGATATATGTACCTAATTCGATATACAGTTAGGCTAACTGTGAAGGAATATGTCATGAGGAAACCTGCACAGTTTAGTTTTATTATTAAGACATTTTTTGAGGTGTCTGAGATCTGCCAATGGGCACTTGACCAGCATGGTATAGTCTGGAACCTTCGCACTATGACAAGAGACCCGTGTGCAGGAGTAGGAAAAAAAGTGTCAAAAAAATAAGGCTTATGTTTAATTATTTTTAACTTGCAGATAGTAAGTACAAACACGAGGCTTTACTTGACGGTGAACCCATACTGTTCGAGATATTAGACACGTGCCCCAAGGTAATAACTTACATGCGTATAATTTTTGCTTTCATTTAACTGTGATTTATTCTTACTATTGCTAAATTCTATTCATATGCAAAGCAACTCAACTTTGTTGTGTTATTACATTATAACAACAATATTAATTTCTTTATATCATGGTTCAAATTACGCAAGTTAATGTGATGACGAAATACCCAATGTATTTTGTAATACCCTAGCGGCTGACGAACCTAGCCTTAAAAAATTCAATGTGTTTATTATTACGTCATTTCGCATCCACATGCAATAGACACCTGTAATCATTTTTGTTCTGGCTGAAAATCGAATACTACTTCCGGTTCGGCATCCATAATCAAAAGTACTTCACCAACATTCAGGTCATAATTGAACAGACAAAAGCTTAATGTGTTTTTACGCTACATATCTTAATGTAACTTACAACATGTTTCTAATATGAACACATTATATAAATAATAATACTTTTGAAAATACCTACATATACTCACTGGGGCATAGAACACGATAATTACTCCAAACGTTGGACACTAAACAAAGAATACGGTGTTCACTCACTATGATGTTATTGGAACATTCCAGAGTTTAGACGAATTGCCGGGTAATGAGGTGGCGCAATGGGCGGACGGGCTGTTCCTGGTATACTCCATCACAGACCGGGAGTCGTTCAACTACGTGCGCCGCGCCAAACAGAGCCTGCAGCCCGACGTCCCACTGACCCTCGTTGGCAACAAAGCTGACATGGTGCATCTCAGACAGGTGTTATTTGGACATTACTGTTCATTACAGACTTTTGTCAGCTTCACAGTTACACTGAATACTGTGGATGCAAGGAGAAACTAACAAACAAAAACATAAAAAATTTAGAATACGTATCTAAATTTATCTTTTGATGTGTGCCTGTCCTCGAATCCTAAAATTGTCTGCAGAGCACTCACCGTCACAAACTAACCATCTACCCACAAGTCACATGACCTCTATTTATTTATTCCGGTAGATTCTTAGCTCTCAAGGCGAGTTAGTTGTGAGAGTGATCTGTAACAACTAACACAAAGTTCAGTTATAATTCAGTACACTTGATTTCATTTGCAGGTGAGCCCCGAGGAGGGCGAGATATTAGCGAAAGATTTCGAATGCAGCTTCGCAGAAGTGGCTGCGGCTGAGCAAGTTAATCAAGTCGGGGAGGTGTTTCACGACCTCTGTCGAGAAGTTCTTACACACAGACGGAGAGCTAAACATAGTCTACTTGATAGAATGCTGGGCTCCAAGACGGCATACAGGGTCTACTCAAGAGGGAAAAGTGATAGCGCCTTACCCAAAGACTAATTGAACGGTCGCGGATGCATTTAGTTTCGCCCTCCAGTGAGTTATCTACTCGTGCCTTGTAGTGAAACGATTATAAATCCGATGTGAACTTTTAAAGTGCAAATTGTACCTAGGTGTACAACTGTACAAAGAATCACAGATAAAATATACATACTTGTCTTTTTTGAGTTGAATAATTTCTGTTTGGAAAAGAGCATTGAGCCGTTGACCGGTTCCATTTAATAATATAATCACATTAAATATGTTTTTTAATAACATAATCACACTAAATATACCTACTGTAATTGATTTTTATTATGAGTCACTTTTATTTTTCGTCGTAAACGAGTAAAAAGTATCGAACATTAACTTTGAAGACTGCACGAAATATATTTCCAAAATTACTTGATACAACTACCGGTATCGTTCGTACGTTCCCAAGTCTTGTACATGTATGTCGACTATATCAATAAGTAGGTATGTACCTATAGACTAAATCGAAAGACTTAACTCTTTTGAACGACTTTTTTCTTGATCTTAGTAAAACAATATAAATGAGACCTCAATATGATAAATAATAAGACAATATGACAATATGACGATATAGAAAATGTTAGTTTCTAATTGAAATATCAAAAAAGAATTCGGTACTTTTTTTAAATTACAGATACAAGACAATTATGTATATATTGAGTAATTTAGAATATAACAACGAAATACTTTATCAATCCGTATATGATTTTTGGTATACTAAAAGGGTAAAGTAAACGTACTGATATGTGTAGATAGATTTACCAAAGGTGGTAATCATTAATCATTGTAAGCAAACAATTATCAAAAAAATTCATTAAAGAAAATATTTTGAAAAAACATGTTTACATAATAATAATTTATAACCTCTTTTATCGCTGGGTTTATTTAAAACGTTTTTTGTATTTTATTCCCTACACGACCAACTTTATTCAACTTTATTATTTAAAGTAAATATTTGTATATTTCAATGCCACGCAGGTAGCGTGTCCTCACCGCAAATAGAAAACACTTAGGGTGTCGTTATAGCAGAAAGATGCTTTTCAAATATTTGAAATGGTTTATTTAAAAAATTTCTTACTTTACACACGTACATTTATAACGCTAAATTTATATTTTGCATCTAGTTTAGATAATACTCAATTTGTTACTATAATTTGATTACCAGAAGTAAGAGTTAAGATTGTCCATTGTTGTATAATCTTATTTTATGTGTATATGTATTTTTGTCGAAATAAATTTTTGAAACAAAAATTGTTTTTTTTTCAATAAGTTCATACGTTTCTTAAGTAAGACGAGTATGGTAACAAAAAATATCATATATAATATGATATTATAATAACAGACGACGTTTATGGTACGTTGGAAGTCTTCGAAACAGGCGTGTGTGAAGAGGGCGACGAAGGTAGAAAAACCACGTTAGGTCTGTGAGGTACATTTGGCATTCGGTTCAGTGCTTTTTACCTACCACGTTAGGGAGCTGGCTGGGGAAATCCACTTACACCTTAACCTTAACCTTTGCAGGTACTACTGTCGACTCAGATCTACTCTGAACTCAGAAGCACTCAATCTACTCAGAACTTTTTCACCCTAACGGACGTTTTTCGCAGATTTTCTCACATTTTTCTTCACCATTATACTTATAACAAATGTTAATGGTGATTACAGTTAACCATAGCAGTCAGCGTTAGTGATCACGCACTCTGTACCGTCAAATTCAAAAGCGGTCCTTAATCATTACGTTTCTAGCTGTTTCATTAATTACTTCTTGGTACAGTCTAGTTTGGCAGCACTATATAGGTCACTGCAATGCCTGCATCGCTCGAGCATCTGTTCGTTATCCATATAATTTGAATAATGAATCTGGTCCTTGTTTGATATGCATTATATCGATATATCCTATTGAAATACCATTCACGCGTAAGGACAGTCGGAACTGTTTATGGGAACGACAGAGCAATAATAAGCTACAATTAAAAATGACCAGTCTTCACAAGAGTATCCCTCGGTGACATGAACACAAAGGGTAATCTGTGCAAAGTGGTCCTAAATTGAAATAAAGGCGCCGCCCTTCTCCGCAGGGGTCCGCTGTTCTACCCAATGAGGTCCCAGTTATACTCAAACATCGCATTTGACAGTTGCCGATATATCAAATTTAAAGATGGCACCGCGATCCTATTGTGTCCCGGTGACATTATTATTAACGAACGATCTTTCGGTCAATCCTCTGAGTGCACAACTGCACTATTGTGGAAAGGGTCACTAAACTTGTTAGCTCTATATCTGTAAAGTCGCTGCGTAACTTGTTTCTAACCAAATCATTGCTAGAGTTAACAAGTGAAAGATTGATATCATGCAGTTTGTTTTTATCATTTTTAGTTATATCATACCGATTACTTAAGTACCTACAATAAATAATTCGTAAATCAGGGCTGTCGTAGTGGATTTTTTAATCAAAAAATAATGGAATGTAGGGTACGTATAGAATGAAATTTATTTTGATTTTTAATTTATTTTACTATCTTTAATTTCTGCAAGCTTCTAAAAGAGACTATAGGGCCTATTGTTGATTTTAATTAAAAATAAATTATTCTTCCCAGCCTTTTATTCATAATATATATGGTTGTAAATAAAATTGAAGACAAAAGCATAAAGTGGACATTATTAATAAAGTTACCGACCGATCTACATTTATCGTTAAGTACTGGTTTAATAATGTATAAGATCATTTTTGAATAGAATAAGAAAATTACTAAACTGCTATAAGTCTCTGATGCCATTAAGAACACGCGAAGGTAAATACAGAAGTTTTCTGTATTCATTTATTATTCAATTAACCGTTGAGAATATTAAATGGGGCTTAGAATTTACACGCAAAAACTAAACTAGATCCACCCAGTGCCCCAATAAGAGAAAGTATTTTTTATACTTCAGAACGCCTGTTTATCTATATCATTATTGTTTATCATTATTGTTATAGACAATTATAACCAGAATGTTTGTATTCAAAATCTCATTATGAAATAAATATGATTATCTTATTTTTAATGATAGCATGTTTTAAGCAGGAAAGGTAACAATACAACTAAAATTTAAAGGTAGATTATGGGAAAGTAAAGGTATACATAAAGTATGTTTCTAAAAAGTTTAAATAATATTACACTTTCGCTACAGACCATTTGGGGTATACGGTACCTTTAGCAGAGCATGAAAAAAAAACCCTGAGCCCCCACTCATCGCATTACTCAATGGGTTTATCATTTGCCCTAGAGACGGGGCGGGTCGTGAAACGCTTGGCATCCCTTGCGCCCTGCGCGTGCGTCACTCTATCATCAACCACTACTGACGTCAACACTCCGGTGACGACACTTGCCAATTTCGTTAACTGTAATTTTTTAAGTTCTTATAGTGAAGTGAACAGTGTTATATGTATGGCAGCAAGTGAGTATGATTTGTGTTGTTTTTTTTTATTGTCCGTTAAGAATTTCGTAAAATTTTCAATGTTATTGTAAAACCTTTGGTGAAGATTTTTATTTGCTTCCATTATTATTATAATAATATACAAAACATTAAAAAATCATCTTAACACTGTTAATGATCCGGCAACGGCCATACAATATGTTTTATTTTTTTACATTGAGTTTTATTTTGATACATAGGGTACGTTCAATTCAAAGACAAGAAATAACAATATTATCTCTCACAAGGCCAATTATTATACATATATACATACATAACGTCACGCCAGGTCCCCAACGGGGTAGGTAGAAAGCACCGATTGCCAATTATGTATCTGTCCTAAATATCAATTAGGACAGGTAAGTCCGAGCAAGAGAACTTTTATAATAGGACGGTCAATTACATTATGTTAATATTTTGGGCTTTACATTGATTAAGTACACGCAAATAACAAATGTAAGATTGTTCATCGATTATTCATATAGGTATACGCTGTGCTCGCTTACTGCATAAATCGTTGCGAAATTTCCAATATAATATCAGTATATTACATATTTCTTTAATATAGTCAACAGTGAGTTTAAAATTAACTACTATATCATTAGCTGTGCCGGCATGATTTCACGTTAATTTTAATTACATGAACTTGATTATTGTTTTAAAAAATCTTGTATTCTATTAGCTAGTACTAATCTATTGGTTAACGTATCACTACCATCAGAAGCTATAGAAGATTTTATTAAAACTCAACGTTTCAAGATCCTTTTATCCGTTGTGTATTACCAAGTGTATATAGACCAACCTTAAAAACAACCCGATGGATGAATATAACAAGGTAAAAGAAAAGTTCACAGTAAAATGCATTTGCTTTCTATCTCTCAAAGATTCGATTTAAAAGGCACAATTGCTTCAATTTCCCGGCCCCCGCTGTGCGTAATGAGTAGCTGCATCCCGAGATACGGGGATAAATTTACGGGGGTATGATAGTAACAAGATGTTTTTTATTAGTCTTCGAAGACCTGGAGGGAAATGCGGTAGGTCGGTGAAACATCTCAGATGTCATTCATTCGTCGGTATGGGATCTGATAATAATCCCGCCCAGTAGCATGCGGGCGGTAAGAGAGCACGGAAAATCCTTGTTGTTTAAGTGTGATTTACTGTGAAAGAAGTACCGACTGAAATGTTTTGGGAAAATTATTGGTGAGTATTATTTATGGTATATTGAAGACATTCATTGAATGAGCCTCAACATGGATTGTGTAGTATTATAAAACTAACTTTTTTTTTATATGATTTGGTTAGTGCCGGAAATATGTACATTTTTAATAACACTGTAGTACTGTTACATGTTGATAGATTTTGATAAATTTAAAAAGATATTTTTGTGCGAATGAAGCAGTAAGGGAGCCAGCAGTGTCTGTCCTATACAAAGTTGGTTACACACACGTCTCTAATTCTCGAAGAGCGAATTGGTCACGGTTGTATTCACGTGTACATCCAGTTAACCCTTTACCCCGAAACACAAATTGTTAAAATAACGACTGCTTTGCGTAGCGGTGGAACTACACCAAGCGAATCGTATAGCCTTATCACAATACTTAAGCGATTCTTTTTTATATTCTTTAAAGATAATCATTATCAAGTAGTAATTTTGTAGGCCCATGTAGGTTTTTATTGCGATTTAATTCAATTGTGTGCAACTTGAGAAAATACGGTTATTAAAAAACAACGCACTTGTTACATTAAATTGTTAGCGAGCGTAGGGTTGGAGAAACCTCAAATTCTTTACTTAACTTGTGCTGTAAATAGTATCTTCTACGTCTAGTATTACTGACCGGTGAAAGCGACGATGGAAACATCGTAAGGAACTTTCTTATTATGTGAGGACATCCTTGCCCATAGGTGGAACAATAAAAAACCTTATAAAACAGTAAAAGCATTTAATCAGTGAGGTCAATACGAGTAATAAGTTCTAAACAGTCCTGCGGCTAGTTTCTTGGTTGACGATCACAGCCGCTTGTGAACCATTCGCTCACCACTAAAGTAGCTAATGTGTTGTCGTATTTGATATCGAGTTTTTGAAGATCGTAACATCACGCCTGTATTCCCCGAAGGGGTAGGCAGAGGAGTGTAGTACACCCCCACATTTCACCAGTTACGT
>DWEM01002591.1:0-11828 GCA_018245935.1 Agara belti belti | reverse complement strand
CCGTGGGAGCAACGCGGGCGAAGCCGCGGGTAACAGCTACTTGTATACAGTAATGACTATGCCAGGTCCACAACGGGGTGGGCAGAAAGCACAAAACACCAAATATCTCTATCTTTGCACCTGACGTGCTTCGTCTACATTCAAATCTTCATACACACGTA
This sequence comes from Agara belti belti, assembly GCA_018245935.1. NCBI lineage: Eukaryota > Metazoa > Arthropoda > Insecta > Lepidoptera > Hesperiidae > Agara > Agara belti. The sequence continues at coordinate 11,667 of DWEM01002591.1, read as the reverse complement.
CGTCTAGAAATTCTAATGTATACAAATAAATAAAATTGGAGATTCTGTAATACTAAAATAAAAGCTTTTTACTAAATGCATACGTATGTATTCACGGTAGGAACATATACAAAAATAACATTTTTTTATAATTTGTGTCTGTTTGTTCCCGCTAATCTCTGGAACGCCTGGACCGATTGTCACGGGACTTTCACTGGCAGATAGCCAACGTAATGAGGAGTGACTTAGGCTACTTTTTCAATTTAAATTCGAACGCGGACGAAGTCGCGGCCACAGCTAGTGGTATACAACAGTTATAATAACGGGTTCCACAAATCTTTTGTACGGAAATTAGTATTGCAAATGTTGCCACTGTTCCGTTGATATCCGATAGCCGTGTTTGGAATCCAGTTGTACGTATCGGGACCTCGGGAATTGGTATGTCGCTTGTCGTTACGACAGTCGACATTATTATTATTATTTATGTCGACTGCGACCATTTCATGTTCCACAGCTGGGCAACGGGGTCTATGCTGCAAGAGGATTGTTAAAATAACGGACGTCTTCTGACGGATGACTTTAAGCCGCAAAAGCCTCCGATGAGGATGGTTTTGTAATAATAATAATATCTTAGGGCGATTTCACACCCGGCTGTCTGATGTCAAACTGGGCAATTGAATGCCTGTACTATGGCAACCGGACAGCTGATAAACATACGTACATACGATATAATACTTGTATAGACATCAATTACAGCCAGACACAGAACAAACAAAAATGTTCTTCACATAAATGTTTGTCCTGGTTGGGAATCCAATCCAACCCAAGAACAGTCGAACCCAAGTCAGACAATTGTGTATCAATTTTTGCGTAGAACGATGTTTTTTTGGTTGTTCTTGAACATAGAACCTTCTAGAGCTCCATTTCCGTTACAATAAAAATCCTTATTACATTGTAAGTAGGTATGTTTACAGATGTTTGCCATGTAAATTTAATTTATGTAATTTGTATCGCACTGTGTTTGGATGTAGCAACTGGTACCCGACTTTATAAGTTCTCTGTGATGCTAATTAAAATAGCTACGAGCAAGGCGAAGACGGAAAAGTAAGTTAACTAAGTCTGTTTTTTTAACTTAGTGCAAATTGTTAACTAGGCATTATATATTCAGTGCTTCAGTGGTATTTCTCGAATAATTTATTGGGTATGAGAGATTTCTTTGTCCATGTACCATTATAACTCGTTAAGATAACGCTTCACCGTCAGTTAAATGCGTCGTGTTCAATTCTTTACCGCGAACAGCGTCGATCGAAGTGCTTCGTATCAAAATAAACAAAAGCACATCAACAAATGACGGCGCATAAACAAATGACGCGTAAAAAATGTACAAGACGCGACCATTAATAATAGAAACCAATCGATTAAAATCGTATGACGCGTCCACGCTTCTCACTTGTCACTGGCCGACCGTTATCAATCAAACGTCTCGATTGGCTGAGAACCGGCCAATAACGAAGCAGAAATTATTAAATATCGAACGTACTTTATGCCGAATAAACAAATACCATGCTAAAATGACCCCTCCATTGCCCGTTGTGAATTACGAACCTCGCGTTATTCAGGACTGGCGTAAAATGCAAGGGGTCAAGATATGCTGGATAGATATTTTTTTCTTCTCCATTCTCATGGCAATGACAAGCTAGGTTACGTTTTTGTCCGTCTGTACCGTGCGGATTGTGTTCTTGTTTTGTATTTTAAAATAGTATTCATAATTGAATTAATTTTTTGTTCGTTAAATTGTAAGGCGAGCAATTCTTTATATATCATATTCCTTTATGATAATATTTTAGGACTTAAAAGGCTACATACTGCAGTTGTTGTTAAAACAGTTATTATTTATGATAGCGTCTGCATGATGCATTGGTTCCCAACCTTTTTTCTAGGGTGAAGGCTCTATTAATACACATCTTAATCGGAAATCGTCGTTCAATTACAATTGTTTTACGAAAATTTCAACAGTTTCATGAAAAATGAAAATTATAAAAATGAAAACACAAATTATTTTTGTAATTTTTATTATATGATAGGAAACAAAAAGGAACATTAATTATTACAATTTATTACAGAAAAATACACCAGTAACAGGTTTCTGTACAGTCGGTAAAAAAAAAGTTTATTTTTTATTATATTTATTTTCATACATATTTTTAATACAGATTGTACAGAATCTTTAAAGTATTGTAACACTATACCGAAAGTTAAATTATAAATGCTTCAAAACTGAAACAGAACGAAGGTCTAATTCTATTAATATTTATATAATGTATAATAATTTAGTGTTAAATTTTAATACATTACATAAAATATATGAATTTCATCGTGAATAGAAAATTTTACAAGAACACAAAAATATTTTTTTGCAAGAATTTTTTTCGTTTGTCTTCTATAAAATACATCATTAGTAGAATTAAACCTCCGCTTCTATTCATTCCTTAATTAACTTCACTTCTTTCGAAAAAGAAACAAAGCAAAATAACAATTGGAGCATTCCGTCGCTTGAAAAGCAAAATTTAAAACTAAAAAGATACGCAAAAAATAAAAAACAAAGAAACAAAACTTAAGTCTTAAAATATCAATGATTAAGTAATAATATGTATATTTTTTGACAAAAAAACCTATTTTTTGCATTGATATATAAAAGATATCATTTTGTATCTGACTTTTTCAAAAGATACAAGTATTTCATTAGTTAAAAAGCAATACAATAAAATTATAATAGGACATATAAGAAACAGAGAAAACTATTTTATTGATTAATAAATGGTAACTAATAAATCTAGTAATAGATATTACCTATAAAATATTAATGTAAAATACTTAATATTAATGATTATAGATAAGTATGTAAAAAGTAACTATAATTTATAAAATTTCAATAATCCGATTTTTTTACTTTATCAGCATTTTCTTGTTTTCTATTTATATTGGATATAAAATAGTGGGTATTAAAATAACAGAGCAATTATATTCGGAGGCAACTCAATTGGGATGTGCTTATATGTATAACTTGCGGGGTATTTTTATTTATTTATTTATACTCTTCATTGTACCTTTATAAAACAAAAGTACCAATGGGCTAACCTAACGCCACGTGGCATTTTCTACCAGTCAACCCTGGGTGAATGAGTTTGTGGCGTCGCTAGCTGATGGTTTTTTTTAACTAACTTTTTGTTAGGTCTGGTATTGGTTAGTTAGTTTAGGTTTTGTGTTAACTAAACAGCTGATGCCATTTCTTAGCACATATTTGCATAGATAATTTTCAACTTACAGAACAAACAATTGCACTACACAAATATCTGTCCTGGACGGGAATCGAACCCACAACTTCTGACTTACCCGTCACGGTCCCTAATCACTAGTCAATATACCAATAGAACAAAAAGACAATAAAACAATAAAAACAATTTTTCTTGTTATGTTATATTAATTATAGGTGTATCATATAAATATAACTCAATTAAGTTACGTTATATAACAAATCACTTTGTTAGTTATATATAAACACGCAATTTTTAGGTCTTCAGGCTGTCGAATTGTCTGTCCCTTTCTATCATATGCCCAACGCGTTGAGGGGGATGTAGACAAATAATTATATTGACAATTAATGTTTTGTTGAAGAGGCAATGAATTGTAAGTACAGCATTTGAAATATGAAAACCTATTTAACGACAAAAATCTTCATTGGCAAGAACATTCAAAAACAATACATTTAATATCCGAAACTATTTTTAGTTTTTTTAAATACCCTCATTTTTGTTTACACATATATACAAACGTAACATGATTTTATGTAGTTTGATCAATGAGTAATGGCTGCTGAAGCACGTCAGGTTTGGAAGGACAGCGATACTTGGCACTCGGTGCTTTCTGCATATCCCGTTAGGGCCCTGGCGTGATGTATAATAATGATAATAATAATAATTACCGGTCAACCATAGATATAGCATCTATGATATACAGAGGCAAGGAGATAAGCAATACAAGGGAAATATATCTTAAGGGACATAGCTCCAGAAATTACAACTGACAATCAATCAATTACAAGCTTTAAGAGCGGCGAATATTCTAGAAACAAAAGAGTTCACTTATCTGTACGTATTTGTATGTTTATAATAGAAATGTACATACATAAAAGCGGTAATTTCAAAAGGACTTTTTAAATTAAATTATTGTCACTTGGTATCTTGAGGTACTCAAATAAAAGTATGTAAATTGTATCAATAGTAAAACATATGTGTGCATGACTGTACATTAAGAAGCCAGCACGGTCTGTAGCAATTTGTGTTAAAGTCAACACTTGTACAAAAATATGTTATATTCCAACACATTACGCCTATTTAAAACCCTAAGTACACTTAACATACAAAAGTGCTATATATAATAAATACATTTCAATTTCATTATTTTTCCTACAATTGCATTTACATTAATAATTGGCAAGGCTTATGCAAGATCGACTCAGTAAATTGCCATAATGTTTTGGAGCGCCCTTAAGTACAAAGTTATAAACAGTGCAAAACTATTCATTTATCAATTGTGTATAATTTGCTAAAAAATATTTTTGAAAAAAAAATTATAACTAACTACGTTAAGTCAGTTCAACGGTTACCATACAGTTGGACAACAGACACCTTCTTTTAAATATATACTTCATATGGATAATGATACGCTCAGACAAAGACTAAACACTTGTGTTCTACATATGAGCATTTGTCACGGGCGGGAATCGAACCAACAACCAATAACTCACCGACCAAGGTCAGTAACGATTGGATTGGTTATAGTAGGTTTTTTCGTTTTATAAAACACTGGTTTAAAATTTAAAATATTTTGTTATAATTATACACGTATTAACATTTTCTTAAATTATCAGTAGTTACTTCAGGGCGAACCAATTGACTGTATATTTTCTTCTAATTTCATTGCATACAGTAGAGGCATTTTATAGGAGCGAAGGCTTACACGCTTAGCGAGTAAACGAGTGTTGCTTAATTGTGATAAGACTTTAAACTAAACCATATTATAGGCAAATATGGATTGAAATTATATTACTGCATATAAAGCCTTCAAAAGACTGCCATCAAACTCCGCTCCATATTTTATTTTACCCATAAATGTAACAAAAGGCTTACGTACAATTCGATATACATACATATCTCACAATAGGCTGGTCAAACATCCAATGACTGACCGCGTTGAACATCACTGTATAATCTATTACTTATTACAATCGATAATTATAAAGAAGTTTACCATTGTTATTCCATTTTGGCTCGAATAATTACTTTAACGGATTATGCGTAAGCCTCTTAATATAATATGACAGTTTTGTTACAATTTCGATAAAATAAGATATAAGTTTATTACGCAGAATATCATTTGACATTACTATTTATTTAGTTAGGTATATAAACGTGATGAAAAAACTTTGGTACAAAAAGTTACTTCGTAAAGGAGTAAGTAATTTCATTAAGTATGTAAGTATATAATATAAAATTTTACAATACGCCTGACTCCATTTTGTCACCTGGAAAAAAATAATTATATATGTATATTATATGATATTATTACGTGAATCGTCGAGGTAAACAGAGAATATTTAGTTTTTGATAAAATTTTGACAAATGACGGTAGACGGAATAAAAAAAACGAAATTTAAAAAAGAAAAGTATAATGACTGCTTTCTCTTTCAATGTGTTTAGTTTATTTTACTATCTTAAACAAGGGCTGATGGGGGAGTGACTGCCACCGTCCAATAGGTCTATAACTCCTAGTCCTATTGCCCCATGAAATGCTTACATCAAACAAGGCTCACTTCCTCCCGCCGGTGCTCAAGTCTTGTAGTTCACTGCTGTCGTCGCTAGAGGCGCTGGGGCAGCCGTTGGCAGCGGGGTTGGCCGCGGCAGCCATTGCCATAGACAGCGGTATGGTGATGAACTGCGGCTGAGTGGATGATGATGAAGCTGCGGGATTGAAAATTGATTAGAACACTTTGACCTTGGCAATAAGATGTTAAGTGATCAAAAAGATGCTGTTACAGGCCACATCATAACGATTTAGACAGGAGAATTTGTTTAATTTTACATTTCTTAGTCATCTGCTGTACGGAAGGTCACGAGTTCGGTTCTCGGCCAGGTAGATACTCGTAAATCAATAAGGGAGGTCGTTCACGGTTTGGGGTCCGAATTTCAAAATATTCTTTATAAAGTGTTTTGGTGTACCTGGATTTGAGTGTTATTACAAAAAAGCTTTTAAATCATCGTACCTCCTTCCTGTCCTTGATTGGCAACTCCTAAAATGAAGCCTTGAGGATAGCCCATGGCCAGGTTTCCCAAGCCGAGATGCGTGCCCAGCCCGTCCAGTCCCACACCAGCTAACACCCCCGTATGGTACAACATCGCTCCGCCGGGCATCTCCAGCTTTGGCAAAATCTTGCGAAGCGCTGGCTGGTTGCTGGACTTGGTACCCTCCCCCTCCTGATTGCTTGTTGATGTGGATGCCACGTTATCGTTCGGAGTTTCTCTGTCAAAAAAACACAAAAAATAGTTAATCGTATCTCCACCAATCGGAGTATGCTCCGGACCTTCTGTAGAAGATACCTATGCCAAGCTGTGCGACCCAAAAATGGTAGCAATTAGCCCCCAGATCAATGACCGCACCTATTAATGACGTCTCGTTCGATATTATCGCTGGTCCAATCCTTGTTGTAGGTCTGCATTTGTGCCAATTTCTCGCTCGGCGACTCCGGTTCGCTGCCGCTCTCGTCGCCGCTGTCGCCAGAAGAAGCCGGTTCATCCTGGTGAAAGATATTAGTATCTTAGTTTCATATTATTGAGAAGTCACCATAATTTACACGCGAAAATTATCATACAGCTTAATTGAAGACAGAAGTGACAATAAAAGCAATCACATCAAATGTTGAGTCAGAATTTGTAGTGAATAATGACAAAGATATGGATTCTATAGAAATGTCTAGTGTACTATAAGTTTGAAATGCAGGCGATAAATACAATATTACGAAATATTAAAGCTTCCGATTATTTATCAATGCCTCCCAACATATTTTAAGAAAAACCATTGTAATGAAAGACGAAGAATTAAGAGACACTACGTTTGTGAGCGCTTTTCCAAGATCTCGCCGCTACGATTAAATCTTCTAAAGATTCCATCTCGACTTGAGAGATCACTATGATTCTTTTAAAGAAAATGTAACGACATCTTTTTAATGTGAATCTTCTGAGAACAGTCGCGGAGCAATCGTTTAATCTCTCTCCTTGAGATTTCCATTTGCGTTCGAAACTTGAAATCTACAACTCAATTGTAGTTTTGTAAGTAAGAGCTTTAACGAAACTGGAGCATTTTGTAGATGTATATGGTTTTGTTTTCTGTTTTGTATGGGCCGCAACAGTTTTAATGTCCGTTTCAGTTTTCGCCTGTACTGCGAGAGTTCTGGAAAATACTGCTCCAGTGTGGATTGACGCTGTTTTTTAGTTTTTTAACGCTCCAATCTAACACATTTATGTACAAGTAACGGTTTGGGGATCGCCTGAAGACGAATTATCATTGCACCTATTTTTGGTATCACATCGCAATGCGTTGGTTGTGTTTCTGTTTAAGCTATATGCGAAGCGCAGTCCGACACAGTCCCTTGGGACAGCGGTGTATCTGTGATCGATCTCACGAAGGATTTCAAAATTGGATCACAAATTTACGAACTGCAGCAGTCCCTTGGAGTTACTTTGAAGTAAATGACTCAGACTGCAACATTTACAACTGCAATATTTTTCTCTTAAAACAACTTAATATTCGTAAGTGAATCTAAAATTTCAAGCATCCTAAAATTCAAAACGAGTATCGCGAAGAGTGTACAGACGGTAAGAGGGAAAGGAGCGCAGGTGTACAACAAAGCCTCTTCAGAAGGCTTTAGCGGGTAAATGAAAAAAATGTTTACCGTCCCCTCGTTTTACAACCACTCACAGAATAACGTACGTATACAAGCTCGTGTGTGAGTGTAAAATTTTACGATATGTAATGAGGGTTATGTTTATTATAAAATATAAAAGCCCTCAATTTCTTGTAACTTATTTGGACTACAGGAACAGTTTTTTTTCCACCCTTTTTGATGGTCCACTGCTGGACCAGGTCTCCTCTCATAGTGTGAGGGATTTAGGCCATAGTCTGCCACGCGGGCCAAGTGCGGATTGCCAGAATTCACACACCTCAGAAAATATTATATAATTTATAACATCTCTAAGGTGTGCAGATTTCCTCGCGATGTTTTCCTTCACCGTTATAGCGAGTTATATTTAAATTTATAAAACGCACGTAATAAATCAAAGGTTCGACCCCAGACCCCCCGGAGTAGGAGGCTGAATTCAAACCACTAGGCTATCACTGCTCACTTCACATCACGGCCAATAGTAGGTAAATAAACAGGAACAGTTTATTTACCTACTATTCGCCCAGTTGTCGAAATTCGACTGTAAAACATTGCACATATTTTTAAGTTTGAACAATTGATTGGAATAACGATGTAGCAACATTGAGCTTTCGCTTCATTTAGCCACACTTTAAAAGCGATAAAGCAAAAAAACTGCGAAATCAATTGTGTTTAGTGTTGACATTTTTACCAATAATTCAAACAAAGATTTCATTACGTTCAACGAATATCCTCAAATGACATAATCGCCCATACTTTTTTAACCGGAAATAATTCATTTTTTTCGAAGCAAAGAAGGTTAATTTTTCCCCAGCGCTGGAAACCTTGTTTATGCACTCAAAGCGTGTTCAGCTTTTTTTATCTCATCCGCGTGACTGAACTTCATCTCAGATAAAAAGTGCATCCGTTGGGAAGACAGGAGAAACTAAAATATTATTTTATAAACTCATTTTTAAAAAGTGCAACTAAAATAAAATTTTCTTCATGCTTTCATTTCGATGAAAATACAAAATGAATGAAACAAAGAAAGACAGATTATAGAATGTTTCTCTAATATAGGGCAAAAATTTATTATGGCATAATTTATTCACTGTTCAACATCCTGTGAGGGTTATTCTTAATAATTTATTTATTTTAATTAAAACGGTTTGCACCAACTCTAATAATTAAAGGAATTGGCAATCATACTTCTTGCACACTGAACTTCATGTATTCTGACAATATGTTCACCCATTCCTCCGAAAATGAAATGATATAATAAAGAGTGTAATTACAGTCAGGTTTATTGTTGGCGTTTGAAACACAATACACCCTCCTCCCCTTCACATACAATTTTATTTCCTTAAAAAAACCCATTAAAAATATTCCATGACACATAAATATGACACCTGAGTGTTGTACCTGTACTTTTAAAAGTTTTTATATTTCCGAATTACACAACAATTTTCGCTTACCAATAATATGCATCGGACGATTTTATCGGTCATTGTACATAATAACAAACAAATCCATTAGCAATAAATTGATAAAAATCAAAAAAGCTGTCATAAGGCAGACGCATGCAAAACCTTGGAAGCACAAAGATGCAATTACTTCACCCACGCGTGTTTCAATTAATTGGTGCGTCAGAGGCGCTTTGATTGCAGTTAATTGGTGCTCGTTGCAGCGGGCGTCGCGGACGAAAAGTGCATCGACATATTGGAATTACATTTAACTTAAGCACAATTATGTTTCGTATTTCAATATCATTTTAAAGAGATGGTACGCTTAAACTAATTACTTAACGATACTACACGTAATGCAAAACACCACTTCCGTGGTGTAAATTGACAAATATTGGAATATATCACACAATAATATACAGGACCCTTATAACCAACGGTTTTCACAACAATGTATTTTATTGTTTAAGTTTAAATTTGTTTTTTTCTACCTTACCTAAAAAAACCTACCTAAAAAATAACATCAAAATTACCATATACCACTTGAACGGTTTCGTGTTATACGTGAATAATAGATAGAAAAAATATTTGATGTAAATTACCTAATTCTGTTGAAGTCTAACCTTCGCTTTTTACATAATGACGCTTAGCTTTGGGACCAGAGAACTGCACGCGGAATAATAATAATAATTATTAGTATTATTCCGATGATAATGAGCGAGGTGGATCTCCAGTGCAGTAATTAGTTGGTATCTTGTAGCTACACAATTGTTAATAAATGCCCGCTACGGATGATTTGGTGCGGATAGGATCGTGCACTTGTGCTTACATTACGCGGCGTAGCGTGGATGAGAGGTTTTTAATCTCGTCCGTTATTGTTACAAAGGTTCCTAACGGGATAGGACAGCGGCGAATGTCATATATCTTCTGATATCTGATCCCTCCTCCGTCCTTATCACGGGTGGTATCATTTGTGTGACCACCTCTACGTAGTGCGATGTAACATATTTTACATTTAGGAATTTATGAAAATAAAACAGCAGTGTTCCGAAATTATTTTTAAATTCTTTTTCAATTAAAACAAATCTAATAGGTACTCAGATTGTAAAATACTATACTTTGAAAAAATGTGATGTCACAAAATTCAGGACCACTTGTCACACAATGTCACACTTCGTCGACCCCTTCCCACCCCGTTAACGTGTGACGTAGTTTACGGATGGGCCCTAAAGGCGCATCCACGCTGCAACAACACGCGTCGCGCTTACCGCGTGGGCGTCACCTTTGTGTGCCGCCGTACTAAATAATAATAATTGCGGCTAACTAACTACCGTTTAACGCACTCCGCTTTCCTCCATCTGATAGCCGGCGCAAGTACTCGCTGCAAACAAAACAATATCGAAACGATGTTGACGATGAAACCCGCCTTCGAAATACATATATATATATATATATCGCCTATTAGAAAAAGCGCGAGCTTATTTTTCTGCTCCCTGTTTGAGGGATACGGGTTCGAATCACGGCACGCGTCTTTGACGTGTTACGTGCGTTTTATAACTTGAAAATTTAAATATCACTCGCTATAACGGTGAAGGAAAACATCGCGAGGAAACCCGCACCTACAGTATGTTACGAAGATGTATGATGTTTCCGAGGTATGTGAAGTCTGCCAGTATGCACTTGGCCAACGTGGTTGACTAAGGCCTAAAACCCTCTCATTATGAGGTTAGGTAGTAGCTTGTATTCTTGTACCCCCACAGGAAACCCACACATTCCCAAAACACAATAATAATTGTAACAATCGTTATTTAATTACATATTATTTTATTGTAAGTAATTATAGCTACTTTCTCGCTGACTGTACTTAACAAACCAGCGCTCTACATGCAACAATGGCTCAAAAGGACCATTTTTGGTGTCCAACTGTTGTTTTGTGCAACTGCAAGCGATGACGTCACGAAGGGAAATGATCCATTCGATTTAGTCACTGAAATTTTTCCATTCAATGAAATGAGTAATTGACACGACCGACCTCGTGACTGAGTGGTTGGAGACCCTGACCGCAAAACCGGAGGTCGTAGGTTCGATTCCCACCCGGTACAAACATTTCCCGCCCATTTGTGTGATGTGCACATTCGTTTGTTCTGTGTAATAAAATATCAAAAAATCTATAAAATTTGACTGCCTCGTTGGTCGAGCGGTTGCTAGCGCGACTGCCGATCGGGAGGTCCTGGGTTCAAATCCCGGGTC
>DWEM01002590.1:0-11833 GCA_018245935.1 Agara belti belti | reverse complement strand
GAATATATTTAAATGTATTATTATAGGTCTGACTTTAAATATAAGCAACTTGAAACTATTAATTTTAATCAAATGCAAAAATTATCAATTTCATTTTTACAAATGGCAAGTCTCTCAAATACTTCGTTTAAATATATTTTTTCCGTTAATGTCAGTCGGTTATCTAGTTTCGTGTAGTCGAAGGGTTGAACAACAGAAAAGACGTTCCTGTATTGTGTACAAAATGGCGGACGGTTGCCCGGGCTTATTGATTAAATGTTTGTCGACTGTTAGATTCCATTACCGAATTATAGTTCGTTATCACTTGTGTAATATCTCCTAACTTCTGTATCCTTTACGACGTAATGCCTACATAGTTTTGATGGGTCGGGTACTATGTAATCTTAACTCAACTGGCCTTTAACGAACGGAACTAAATGCATTTGGCTCGTATGCACGTGAGTCGTGATGCGATTGCGTATTGCATTCAACGTCGGCCCACGAACCACCTGACCACATTGCATCACGACCTCGGCACAACGGCAATAGAATGCAACGCGAACTGCATTAGCGCCAATGCTACGTGCATAATGCCAACTTAACAACAACTACCTATATAATTTCAATGTAACAAAGCAAAATATTATTTTGTGGTTTGCCATAGACGTGGCTCACGAAGAACGGGCTAAATGCTTCACAATTAACATGCAATTTTAAAGTCATTATGTCACATCGGCTCTAGAAATCAACGAAAATTATACAATGGGTTCGGCTATTTATATAGGTTTTTAAAATATGCTTTATAATGAATTTAATAAACTTAAATTGATTTACTCTCGTACATAGAAAGATAACGCGGACAAAACTCGTTTTATAAACAAAACTTCCGTTCTACTACCATAATCCGATGGTGAAATCTTTTAAATCCTGTAAAACGATTACGTCGTGATTCTTGAATAATAAATAAACAGGAAATGTTACCCGCTGCGCGACCTCGAAGTTTCCCGAGTGACCATGTCAATCTGAAGTTACAATTCCCCGTGTCAGCGGGGTAGTGGGTTATTATGGCGCTTAACTAAAACTCATTCCCCCTTTGAATGAAGTCGCCGTGGGAAAGTCTCGGGCGTTCATTACCAGTCCGTGCGGGCGGTTCACGTGCCGCGGCGCACCTAGCGACAGCTCACTTCAGTTATGTAAAGTGAGTGCGATGCTATGACGAACGACGAATGAACTCTATAAATAGCGGTCGATCCGTCCTTGAGCCGCCGCGAGTGCGCAGAACTGGGTCACGCCGATCTGCCTCATGGCGGTTCCTCCTCCCCCCACGCCTGCGCCCCCACCACCTATACTCTACTCGCTAACCGATTCAATTACTCCCACATTCCACACTTCCTCATTCATTCCGTTCCTTTCATTCGATTACAACCATCATCCATGCAAATACTCTGTTATTCAAAAATGTATCTATACTTTTTTATGAAACGTTCATAGTCGTGAAATATCAACGGCCCGGTCGGATTCACAGTAAAGTTTATTTTATGACGCTCGTTAGTATAGCAGCATGCCGGAGGAGATAATTCCGTGTGTATAAGTAAATGTCTGTGTATACATAATATGGTTACCTGGTTGTACTGAAATTGGTCCTCGTCGGCGGACGGGCAGGTAGCGTGCCGGATTATGCCGTCTCCGCGCACCGTATGTTAAATAACCGGGCTTCACGCATTTTCCGGACCCTTATCAATATCTTTGTTGTGAGGGAATGAAAAAAAATTTATACATAGCGAGCTTTTTGTTCGAGCATTGTTCAGCATTGTGATCCTTTGTCTGGCTGTAATGCCAGTCTGGTTATTCACTAACGTTGATAAATTGTTCTCTAGTCATCTTGCGGGCCCGACAGTTTCTTGCGCCGTTGTTAGCTATGTGTATTGTAATAAACGTTATTATTAAAGTATAGTGACGCTAATATAATTGTATCATTATAGTTTTCTTTCGGTCCAGCGAGCGTATCATTTGCTTTGGTCATGCGGTTGTATAGGAAATTGCAAATCAAATCTTCCTTCTCCCCAAGACTGATTCGCTTTCTAACTGTTTGGTTTCATCTGTGCTATGTACTTTTCTATGTACGAACTGTTAAAGAAAAATAATACACAAGTTGCATGATTAATGTGACATGGTTGTATTGGAGCAAAAACTTGAAACAATAGAATTATTACACGATCGTTATTAGTCGGAAAGATCAACTTGTGTATGTGTTTATTTTTTATTCTTAGAAAGCTAAGTAAATGCCGGTTGTCGCCGTTGACAGTGCATTCCGATGGTAATGAGTGAAACTTGAGTAAAATGCCCGTGCATGTTATATATACGGTGGGTACAGTTTTATATCAATTCGAAATTACATCGCAACTCGGCCGGCGCAAGGAAAGACACTAGCATCCCTCTCTGTTTCTTATTGATGTAGATAATAGAAATGTCTCATTCGAAATAAAGGTAACTATTGCAAACGGTAATCATTTACATCTGCATGAACATAATCTTGGCGGCGATCACGGTTCTCGTCGTGTGATACCTCGTGTTCAAGTTATAATGCCGATCTATACAAAACAGTTACTTGTGCAGCGCTGCAATATAGACGGTGTGCATTCGATTTTACGTTCCCATCGGCCTTCGTTACACCCGATCGAGCTTCGAGCTTTGTATCGCTACTCCGAGATGTGTTACGCATCGCATTACTCACGATATTACGTGTGGATTCTTCGATCGTAATGGTTGTTCGAACACGCGCAATTTATTGAGCGCGCACAGATCGTAACTTGGCGTGTTTGTCATATCAACTAGCCGGTGCTAGAGATGTGTCTGTGTGTGTGTGTGTGTGTTCGCTTGAATAATAGATTAGATGCGTAAAAGAGATGCGAGATGCTCGTCTCTTTCGTGTATACGACCCCTTTCGCAGTCACCCCATGTGTTTAATGGGTATGCGTCGTTACATGCACGAACATCTATTCTCTGTCTGACGTAGAGCTACTGCGTTTGAAGTTTTTTAGAAATATTATTATTTCTTGTTCACAAAATAATAAGAACGATAGCGGTTACATCTATTTCATTTCTGTTTCGTTTGTGCACTGTTCCGAGTCTTTGTCTTGTAATGCAAATGTGCTTGTACAATGTTCGTACAAATTCAATTTACGACGTCTAAACAAACGGCCCTTATTTCGTAACGTCCATACATTTTCCCAACACCGACAGCTTTCGCAGTATCGATTCACCTATTCTGTTATTATTTTAGTTAGCTCCCGCAACCGTCGGCTCGTGTGGGTGTCGAGCGCGAACTGGTTCCCGATATCAGACAATGACCACAGAGTATGCGGCCTTATCACAGTGCCCTTCACGTTATTCAGCACGATAACGTTTGTGCTTTAAACATAATGTTGCATGCTTCCATTGCTTTGGATCCACTTGTATGTTCTTGATCGTCGCCATCTCTACGGTTTGTTTGTTAGAATTTGTCATTTCCTGGTCAATTCTCAACTAGCGCTTCCACGCAACCACTCAGCGCTGCAGCCGTCTGATGCTAGTTCGAGGCGCGGAGGTTTCTAATATCAAAGAAAGACAAAAGGTTTTGTTTAAAGTTCACGGTGTTTCCACGGCACATATGTATACAGGACGCGTTAGTATGCTATATGAATTTGAAGCCTTGAAATTGATTGTTTGATCATTATTATTATTACCCATTGTTCGGGATCCCATTGATTTGTACATATTACATCCTTGTACAGATGTTTGTACATTTCCTTGTTTGGATTCTGTGAATTTAACTGAAGTTTTCGTTTTCGCACCTGAACACAACCAACAATCACAATTTCGTTTTCCTTATCCATGAATATCGGCAACATATTTCTCAAATTCAATTGCCATTGTGTACAAATCAAGTTCTATTTGAATACACGTTCATCGGATCAATGAAATTTCCATCGTGTTTTTCTGTTCCGTGATATAAATCGAATATATCGTATAATGATAAAATCGATTCAATTTGCACATCAATAAAATCGATGTTGCTTTCGAAATGACTACGTATTTTAGAAACATGCCGAGTGCTGAGTGCACGTGGTTACATATCGTGCAGATATAAACAAGAGCCATGCGGCAACGGAAAAATGGGTCAAGTACGCAACCTATGCATTTAGTATCTAGGTTCGGTTCGTGTACTATTTTGAAATCGGATCACGAGGTTGAAAGACTGAGAAGAACACAGTGATATTGTAGGGTCAAAGAAGAGATCAATTACGCTTTTAGGATATAACGTTAAACGAGAACTCGTGGATTCCTTATATTCCTGGTTAGCGTAAATGTTAATGACGGTTTAGTCGTAACACGCACGCTGTCCGGTAATAAATCCACAATGTTCATTAGTTTATTGGAAATCGTTAATTTGCGACGTCGATCTTGTGATAAGACATTTACGTAATGTTGATAAACAGTATTATGTAAGTAGGAACTGTTCATAAGAAAAACATTTAGTTGCTTATCTTCCATAGTATTTATTCATATTCATCAATATCTTCATCGAAACTTTTTATTTTTTCTCTGTCAGCTACGGTACTCCTCTCGGAAGTAGCACGGTCTGAACCATCATTTACCACGATGGCCGAGTGAGAGAACTCTTGAGGCTTGCAAGGTTTCTTCGCTACATTTTCCTTTTCCACCTTACAGCGAGTATTATAATTATTCCGGTGTTCATTGTAAAACTAATCCCGATTTAAGTCGTAAGCCGACTTAAGTAATTCAACGTTACTGAACAAACCCGTTTAATCTAAATAGAGAATTTAAATACAAGATCGAGTGAGCGACCGTTGTAGTGATTCGGTTACTTTTGATATAGGGAAATTTGGGAATGTTGTTAACATTGTGTTCGTTTATAAATATTGCGTGACAATCAACCGCCGTGGCCGGCTCGGTTCGTGGAACAATGAATGCGCTAAAGAACTAACGTTTGATATTATGTATGTCGAGCGATCGCTACGGGCGACGCGGCAGCGGGTGAAAGCTCTCTTCGAGTTTACGTGTGTGTGCGTAATCGTCTTGTAATTTTAGTAGCGGGTACCGCGGCATCGGCGTGTTCACCGAACGCCACCTGTCTCGCTCCTTTGTTTCGGCTCGTGAATGTCACTAGAGGTCATCTAAATGAAGGTGTTGTTATAGGCGTTCGAATCGGATCACGATCGCTGTCTAGACGTTCCGTTGCATCGTCCGATCGATTGCACGAACGAGCCTCAGACGGTCATCGACCCCGCGGTCGCATCGGTGACGTTACGGTCCGCTGATGCGCTCCTCAATAACCTCACGGACGTTACGGACGCTTCGATTCCGACTCGTTCGGTATGCTTCACATCTCTCCCAACTTTTTTTGTTGTCGGCGTTTCTATCTTATTGTGCCCTGAGCGACACCTGACAAGTCCATGAACGATCACAATACACCCGAACCTACCTGAGCGAGCTTGTATTATATCCTATTTTACCGATTTTAATGACGGTCCCTTCATTGAACACGACACGTAATGCAATCTGCGTCGAAGCTTTACAAATGTGGACCGGTTTACATTTTGGGACGGCTAAGCCGAAGTTATAAGAGAATCCATTGTTATTATTATTATTATTATTGTCGATCTCCTAAGAAATTTGTGTTTCACAGAAAGCACAGACATTCTTTGTTACACGGCAATTCGAGTTTTACTGTCGGCGTTATATTTACACAATTTACGGTTTTATTGCCGTTAACAGCTGGTTCAGTAGCCGCTTTCCTTTAAAAAGAATTTATGATTATGACTACGCCGTTTCTTTGCTCTACGTAGATTTATCTATTGTCTGACCTTGCGGCGCATGAACTGCAGACGACAATCGTGACATTGTTAACATCGTGACAATTGCCACACTAAGACCGGTGTACAAATGAAATTCAATACAGTCCATTGTTTTCTTCAGGAAATGTTTTATTAGTGTCTCTTACACTGCATTGTCTGTGCTCGCATTTTCGACGGTCGACGTGTAGATATAGGTATTGGTCGACGCTAAGCCGCACCTACAGGACTGTGCAGCGTATTACCTAGGTCAGGGAGGGCACTAATACAGAATGCTTTCGCACTATACACTTTCGTGTCGCTGTTTCATTGAAAAGCGCTACAGTTTCTTCGCGTACGTATGCGCGATTAGAAATTCGTCGTGTTTGCGCCAGTCATTTACATTGACATCAATATTTATTTTCAGTGTCATGGCTCAATAAATTATTCATAGTAAACCAATGTTCACTCCGCATTAAAAATACACGTTCGATTGACGTTTAGTTAACCCACTGATAATTTAAATTGTATTTATTATAAATGCAATTTACCGGCCAAATGCTTTGAAATTATATTTTCGTGTGCAATTTTTATTGATACAGCTGTCATGTAAAAATATGATATGAAATGTCATTTCGGAGCCATTTACTAACACTTTTACATGAAAGGCGATTTGGAACTCTTCAGGCCCGCGCGTGTCCTTTTCACCGTTAGTCGTTCAAGGTTTTAGGTATACTTAAGGTGTTAGGTGATTGATTTTTCATGGCAGGGCGACGAAGGCGCTCCAGATGGCGTTGTACGTATCGCCTGGGTTCACCCGGGCGTCCGACGCGCACCTGCGCCTGGCGCTCATGTTCAAGGCGCGTCGGCACTGGTCCGCGGCCGCGGTGCACTTCAAGCGGGCCCGCCTCACCCCGCACCAGGACGCGACCTTCACGCGGCTCGAGTTGAGCTTCCACGCGGCCCATCTGCTCGAAGCGCGCGGACTGAGGAAAGCGGCCAGGGACGCGTACGAGAGGCTCCTGAAGGAACCGCAGCTGTCGTGCGTTCTGAAGGCGGATGTATGCAGGCAACTCGGTGAGTTTCAATTGCGCTCTCCATCTACGTGTATGGATGTCCCGTGTTTGATTTCATAGTTCATCAATATTGACCGACATGCGATCCCTTTTTCCCGACGCGTGTACCGTGTCAAACACGCCTATCACTATTGATAATAATGGGTTCTTATCGTAGTGGCACCCGGTGGACATTTTTGTTGCAAATTGAACCTTTAGTAAATACTCGATAGATTTATTTAAACTGTTAATTACCGTTTAAGGCGTGCATTCAAATGAATGTTGTATGCAACCGAACAGGTTATCCTCGCGTGGATAATGTGGAAAAAGGAACTAATCATGGATAGAAAAATGAGTTTGATTAAAGTATATTTTTCTTAGACCAATTTAGATATTAAACGTGAACGGCAATTTTGCGATACAAAACTTTTGAGAAGGGAAAGTGAGACAAGAAAAAATAACTTCGTTTTTAACGAACTTCGTCTGTGAACTTTTTAACGTTCGACCTTTTAATTTTGAAAGCGATGGACCACCTGTCCGTAAAAAATATCACTTGCACCTGAATGAATGACGAATGGAAGTTGGATGCATGCAGTAGTTGGAAACCAACCAGTATGCGTAACCAGTGAGCTTCCTTTGAACGCGATAACTCGATATATAAAAGAACGATAATTAGTTTCATTTTTAGCCACTAATCACGATCAAACTGGAAATTGTATTGCCTAGAATTATTATTGTTTAACTGAATATAGAATACAAAAACCTGATACAAACGAGAGTAATGATAATGCGTTGATCTGTAAAACAAATCTATTGTATTCGCAAATCGCGTGGGTATATTGTGCCTCGTTTGTTCGGTGCCGCGCGCGGAAACCGAATGTAAACTGGTCGTAGGGCTTGTAAACGATTCACCCAAACCGGTCCGACTACACACAAATCATCACAGCAGGTTGATGTACCTGCATCGTTCCGAGAGAGTACTTACTGCTTTTTTTTTGTGAATATTATACACACGTGACCCTTCCTAATTGTCGCAATGGCGGATGTTTTCAAATGTTCATATTCTATCTGTTGCTGTTCAAATTTGAATTTGGAACGAAATATGGAATTCATTCGAATTGTTTATACGTGTGTGTGTGTGAGTGTATAGTGGTTACGTCACGACTACTCTCTACATTACATTATATCGGCTCGGCTACGTTCATTGAATGGGAGGTAAAAAGTGACATGACTATAAACGCTACAATGCGCCAAGTGAGTTAAACATGTTTTTTCACTCTTCTGTTTATTTACGTAAAACGCGTGGGCATCGCGAGCTCGGAACGAATGTCGTCAGGTATTTCACGTATATATTATCGGTCTGTTCTCTGTGTGTGTTTCGAGCGGGCCCTAAACACGTCTATTACTTACATTATTAGAAACAATCATGAACAATGGTAGTTCATTTGTTACTTGCACACCGTAGGCTGGTTGTACCACCGTTGCGCGTCTCTGGGCGAGGCGGCAGCGCGCGCCCGCGCCGCCGTCTGGTGCTTGCAGCGAGCGGTGGACGCCGAGCCGGAGTCCGGCGCCGGCCTGTACCTGCTCGGGCGGTGCTTCGCCGCACAGGGAAAGGTGCACGACGCGTTTATCGCGTACAGGAACTCCGTCGAGAAGTCCGAGGGCAACGCTGACACCTGGTGCTCGATAGGGTGAGAGAAATGTACTGCTGATCTCTAAAGTCAGAAGATTTGAAAGAATTGTAAAACCTAGATTGATCGTCACGGAATTGACTATTACAACCGAAGTCGTGATAGCCGTAGTTCAGTAAATATAATGCCACGTTTTCTCGAAAAAATAGCACTGTATAGATATTTTTCTATGTCCGATAGATGAATATTTTCAAATGTTGATATTCTGTATTCAGTATTTGCCACTGGAAGTACCACTGCTGTATCAGTCACTGCTGCCAAGCAGCAACGCTTGCAGTATTTTTAAAGAGCGTAATACCGATTCAATCGCCAAGCTATTCAATTTAAAATTCAAGAATGCCTATTGATTCTCGTTATCGTATACGGACATTTTGCTTCTAGGTTGATACAAAATATTTCTGTTGAAGATTCCATAAAATATATTCAGAACTTTTGTCGGGATAATAATAAACACGCATACAGGCAGCTCCTCTGTGACTCTGTGTCACTGTCGTATTTGTTATATAAAATTTAATGTGTATACGCATGTGGACAGAGTGTTATACCAGCAACAGAATCAGCCGATGGACGCGCTGCAGGCGTACATCTGCGCGGTGCAGCTGGACAAGGGGCACTCGGCGGCCTGGACCAACCTGGGCAGCCTGTACGAGAGCTGCCAGATGCCGCGCGACGCCTTCGCGTGCTACACCAACGGGGGCGCAGCCGCCACCGCCGCGCACGCCGCGCTGCGCCAGCGGCTCGCCTTCCTGCGCGCGCACCTCGCGCACGCGCCCATGCCCTCCGTCACCGGCAAGTGAGTGCACCGCACACGCACCACACACGCACCACACACGCACCACACACGCACCACACACGCAACACACACGCACCACTCACACACCACACGCACCACGCACGCACAGCTCACGCACCAGACACGCACCACACACGCAGCGCTCACGCACACACGCACGCAGACACACACAGACTATACACCGTATACAATGAATCTCGGCCGTGTCCGTTAATGTATTTATTGCTTATACATTCTGTATCTTGGAGTTTTATGTAAATATGCCAGAACCTGGACATTATGACAGCGGTCTTTAAAACTGCCAAACTGTCAATTTCCAACGCAGACAATATATTCGCTAGTCGCTTTATGTTTTATTAATTATTGTTCGATCCAGCTTATTACATCTCCTTTGAAGATTTGAATAATAAGTACTGAAGCGAATCAACAATCTGAGGATTAAGCTTTGTGTTTCTTGTGATAATTTTCTACCACATTTTTCCAGCCCGAATCCTAAATTACTATTGAAAGCGCGAAACTTTTAAACAAAAACACATGCACAGCTGATATTTTAAAATTTTCTAGCAAGCCTTAGATGTCATTATTGTCTTAAATTTTCGAAGTAGCCCTACTATTATGAAATTTTTCATGCAATTACAACAATTCATTTGAATTTTATTTACAGTTAGAAAATTATTCACGTTCCGTAAAGAGACAAAGAATTAAGAGTGACTTGCGATTTGCGAGTGGATTTTGCAAGGATTTATATAAATAAATTTCAAGTGAATATTAAATTTCGTATACGCTTTTTAATTAGCAGTTTCAATGCAAATTTGTTTTTATGTCTGATACAATGTTAATTTATTCAAAATGTCTTCTTACCTCAAAGGCGGGTAGCGTCATAAATAAAGTAACGCGAGGGAAAATATTGCTCGCGTAAATTATGTACGCCGGGGAAATGTTTTGAGAACGGCGTGCGTGGCTTTCTTGTTGGATATCTTTTAAGGTTTTCATTTTAGTTTAGGTTATCTACGTAGGTATATTAAAGCGATATTGAGTACGTCGGAAAATATACACGACAGACAGCCACACAGGATTTCGTGCAAAGGTTGTTTTTTTGGCTTATCTCTTATCGACATCTCCGGCAATCTTGAGTGGGTTCATTGTACCTTTCGATATTCTGTTTAATATTTTTTGTCTCTCATCGTGTGCTCCGCCAGGCGTCGTCAGCTGCCATCTATAGAAGAGGCGTGGAACCTTCCGATATCGGCCGAGATGTCGTCGCGCGCGCCCAAGTCGGCGCCTCCGCCCTACCCGGGCAAGCGGCCCGAGGAGCCCCCGCCCCTCACCCACCACCAGCTCCAGACGCTCCAGTACCTGCAACGGAACTCGCACAACCTGTCGCCACACCAACAAGTACACACGTTTGTTTTTTTTTAACATTGAAATCGACGTTATCGTTTTTCCATTCTCGCTTTTGTGTAGCCACTGAGACGACACTAGCGATCGAATGACGTAACTACATATATATTATTTTGATAAATACTCAAATGGAATGTTAATCGATTCAGTGTTAATTTCATTGGTACAAGTCCCTCCCTATATCGTGCCCGCTGAGCGTCGCCGACAACAATTTCTCCGCGTCGTCGACGAGCGGAGAGAACGGTGCGCCGCGCGTGTTGAACCGGTCACGTGACCCTCGCGACTAGTGCACGCAACCGCCGATCGTCGACAATAACATCCGCGGCAACCCGTCGTCGCAACTACGCAACTGTAGAGCACGCAGGAGTCCAGCGCGGCGTCGGGACGCGTGCGCCATTGTCGCTGCGAGTCCGCGACTATCGAGCGCGCGACGCGTGCCTTTGCACCTCGTCGCACCGACGAGCGGATGCGTACCGTCTCATTGTCGACGTCGACGCGTTCGATTGTTCTCGTGATCGTGTACGTTAACCGCGCTCGTCGTGCGACATACTCGACGATCGTCGAAACTAAATTAACAGTATCCTGCTCTAATCACAGCCACCTGATCTCCAGATTACGCAGAGCCCGCGCTATGGTGACCAGTGAGCTGATAAAATACTTACATAGATTGCTAGATACAGACTTGCTTATACATACAGACGAATGGTACCGCTCATAGCAAACTGTAACAGTTATACGGTAAATAGGTAAATGTTCCAAGCGACCCTCGGCCGCGTTACCCCCCCCCCCCCCCCCCCCCCCCGCAGGCAATTGGACGGCGGTGGTACGGCGGTCCGCTAGGGTTTCGCCCCCGTCGCGTATCGGATTCCTGACGTGGGACGCGGTGCGCCTCGGTCGCGAGCCGTACGCGCGACCCTTCGCCACAGAAGCGTTACCTATATTCTACACTACCTTTTGCCCGCGACTTCGTCCCGCCCCCGCCCCCGCGATTACCTTTGGAGGTGGAATTTCGTAAAACGTGTGTTCTGTTCACCTCGACGTATCACTGCATAATATATCATTATACATATGTTATTTATT